>CABFWB010001478.1:0-55287 GCA_902151455.1 Timema bartmani
GTCACCAGTAAACTATAAAAAATGAGATTATCGCCTTTGTGCGTAAGTCCACTGGTGCGAGCTATGTCATTAGTATTTTTTTTATATATGGGGTACTTAACGTATATATTTTAAGGTAGAATGGGCAGGAACGCTCATTAAGCTCCGTAATATTTAAACTTTTATGACAGCAAATATGTTTGGCCAAAATTAATTCAATGGCTATAGCCGTAATTAACAAATACAAGAGCTTTGCTATTTAATACTTCGTGAGCTGCTTATTCGTACGATTGTAATTGTACATCAGGCAGCATAAAGCCTTACCGAGTCGAGGGTGGCCGCGTTACCTCGTGATATTAACTGATCACACATATGTAGCAGACAATGGATCAGTGGTTACAGTTTTGGCGTACCAAGACAAAAGCCCTGGGTTTGATTCCCGTGTACAGGTGTAATTTTTAAATTTGAAGAATAAAATATAATTTAGTTAAATGCATTTAGTTTGATTCCCAACAAAAAGTAGTCGAAACCTTTGCTTACCTACCTATTAAGTTAAGACTTATGGGTTTGACTCCCGGTGGGGTTGGATAATTTATCATTGGTGAAATTTGGATTTCCTCTCTCACATTAATGAAATAATGGCCTAGAGGATTGTTTTTTAAGTTAATTTATAAGTCGTGTGATGATATAACCAGTTGGTTGGTTCATAAAGTGACCGTTAAATATCCTCCTCCTCCTAAATAAAAATACTAATGACATAGCTCGCACCAGTGGACTTACGCACAAAGGCGATAATCTCATTTTTTATAGTTTACTGGTGACAGTAGAGATTAGGGTCAGAACCCCAGCCGGAATTACTAAGATAATTTTTCTTAAATATGTTACCACCCTATTTCCACTTAAATGTGAGTACAGTTACCATCAATTCTCTTTTCCTGTCCCGCCTCATTAATGTTAAACTGCAGATAGCGCGGGTGGGTTTGACGTAGAGGAATGGTTTCTTTTAATTAAATAGCGGAATTCTTGGCACAAAGCTGATTTCTGGTTGACATTTAGCTAAATATTAGAAATACTTTTGTCTACCTATTATTTGTAGAACTATTAATTTAAATTTGAAACAAATTAGCTAACACATAATTGTGAGCTTAAGAAGTTTGTTTTTAAATTACGTGATCTTAACCCCCCAAAAGGCATGAAAAACAAAAATCATCTAATCACAAAAAATGGGGGTACATTTTCATAATTCCAGGAAAAGCAAATTAATCATAAAAATTTAATCTTTGATATTTTAAAACTATTTTTAAAGCGCATTCAGATAATATAACACAAGTATTTATTTAAAAACAAGAATAGAAAGCTGAATGGTTTCTAGGTTTATCTACTTTTATTTTGTTAAACCTGGCAGAACTTTGTTTTCTCTTGTTGCATTAAAATACAAAATATGTGCGTACAACTTCCGGAGTCGCGGAGCTAAAAATTTTTTATTTTAATTTTAATAAGGATATTGTAGACAACCAGAGATAAATGTAGTTTTTCATACAGCTTAGAACTGTTTTTTATTTCGTCAAGATACTTCTTTTGCTTTGCTATTTATATTTACTTACCCTTGCTTGGTTTAAATTACCCAACACACTCATATATATAAATTTAAATAGGTCAAGATTGCTATGAAATAGTATGAATCGCAAACGATTAAATTTTCAGATATAGTTATGTTTAATCTTTAAATATATTCTTAATGTTACATTTAATATGTAACTGATATTTCTTTATTTAGAAACAATTATAAGCTTATTTAATCTAGATAACAATTTTTTTATAAACACTAAAAATCACATTTTGTTGTAATTCGCCCCTTATCGTATTTGTACCCTGGCTCAGATGGCAGAGACCAAGCGTACAATTTCAATAAAACTTGGTTCGCCTTAAGATGGGAAGCCACTAGGAACAACCAGGACAGCTCGAAACTGCACAGCGCGTCACCGGTAGTATTGCTTAGCATAGATCACAATGAAATGTAACCCACTTGGCTCAGTTCAGCAATGCCCAACACACGAACGGAACCCGAGAATTAAATCCTTTCACCTTGAACGGTCAGTACGTATGTGACCACGAGGAGGTGAAGTTGTTTTTCCCTGTGCCATGTGATAATGAGTACAGACGGACTTCTTATAGAATCTGTGATAGAGTGCCCATTCCTCTATGATGTATCTGATCCAAGTTATCTCGACAACAGAAAGGCAACAAATATCAGCCTGTACGACACTTTTTGGTCAAGCTCTTCCTCCTCCATACAAACTACACCCTCTACCACTGACTCCTCTTCCTCCTCCATACAAACTACACCCTCTACCACTGAACTCCTCTTCGGAAGAACCTTCCATTGCAACTGGGACTTGCAAGGAGATTCTACAAACGTTTTGGCCGATGCTATGCCAGGCGTTACAAGTGGGTTAACTACGAGCCGTGCCGTGCCGTGCCGTGCCGTGCCGTGCCATGCTGGCCGTTCCTAATGGATTCCCTCACCAATGGACAGGCCCTGCCTCTTAGAGATCAGACGGGAACCATGTGTCTCAGCCCCGGCCACATGCGGCCTTGCTTCTTTGATCAGCGAGCGGGAGCTATACATCAGTTTAAGGGGGGGACACCTACCGAAGCACTGAGACTCGTTGAAGATGTCCGGTGATCTCGCATTATTTAAGAAGTGGTTTGTTATTTTAGAATACTGTTCACGCCTAAATGAAATATAAAGGTATCAACGTGTTCATTTTGAATTTAAAAAAAAACATATTCCTATTGAAAAGATTTAGTGAAAATGGGATATTAGCTATTTTTTTAAAGGCTATTTTATGTGAAATGACACAATTATGGAATAAATATAAAAATTACTATCAGGTCTTCCTCTAAAGTATAAAGTCAGCTTTTAACAATACTTACAACACACAGTCTTAAGATAATTTGAGGAATATTCTAGAAGTTATGAAGACTCAAAACTAGAATCATTATATGGAATACTGCAGTGTGAGGATAATTTCCTTCAAGTAAGCGGAACTTTAAGTGTTTCGTGATTGTCGCCAAGAGTGGAAGAGTTTATCTAAACGTTACTACTTGTTTCTCTGAGAGAATTTCACGAGTTTTACCAAGAGTGGAAGAGTTTCTATGACTCATTCTCTCTGTATTTCTTGGTGAGAGTTTCACGAATGTCACTACGAGTAGAAAGATCTCTTTAAAACTTGCTCTGTGTTTTTCGGTGATGGATAAACACGCTCTTAATTTGTACTTAGTATACCTGTAATGTGATAATTTTATCCACACCATCCAGATAACATTTAAATTTAATCTAATTTTAAAATAGGTTCACTTACTTTTATTTCAAGTCATCTTTTCAAGCAGTAACGTTGGTTGGCCAGAACCGTTTGAGCAGTTTTGTTGTTTTTTCATTTCCTCTAGAATGTATACCAACAGATGCTTCTTGTAACGGTGTGGGGGAGGATAAAATATCCCCACTTTGTGGGAAAGAATAAGCATCAAATCATATAAATACTGTATAGGTTGGAAATGCCATTCATGAAGCCACCAATTGATAATGAATCCACTTAAAATCATGAAAATAGCTTACACGTAGAATCTATATTTAAAAGATGTGATTGGAAAATGTATTTGAGGCCTGTAAAAGTTGTCTAATTTTTATATGAAGTGGTTAAAAAAGCTACTAGATACACTTTCACACATTTACACGTCATGTCATGTGATACGCAGCTGTCACTTTTGGTAGATATTACCAATACCTATAAATCCCTAATTTAGTAATAATTTACCAGCATTTGCAGGAAATAAGAGTGGGAAGCCATCAAAGGCAAAAATAAATCTCAGTGCACCCGACCGGTATTCAATCCCAGATCTACCCGCCACCCACACTCCAGGCTATTTTTAGAGTTACCACTGGTGTGGGTAAGGCAGATGAAGTACTAGTGATTCAGAGTTCACTACAAGTGTAATTACAGACAGTACCAACTCTTCTAACGTTAAATAGCTGAAAGAACTATTCATTCATAAATTACAATAGGTTGGGTAGCCGGCGGTAATATTATAGATTACCTGCTTCGGTGACCGCATGGTCTAAGGCATCACTCTCACAATAGACTATAATCCAATGATGAGAACACTGCGGTTCGAATCCCAGTCATGTCTACTGAGGGTAGTTTTCCTTAATTGTTTTCCACCCTCCCTCAGTACAAATGTGGGTGCACTTCCTATAAATTAAAAATCCCTTATCCCTATTTCATTAGCCTAGTTAGTACCTACGCATATAACCTGAACAGGTTGTAATACGCAGAGCTAAAAAAAATTTATATGTCCTAGAGCTGATGCTATTCATTAAATAGTTCACTCGTTTTACTGTTCTGTTAGCTTTAGTAGTTTAAATAAATGGGACGCGATTAAAAGTGTCATCCATAATAATTATATATTGGATGTGATAGTGACAGGATGCCTAGGCTTAGATCTCATATGGATTCTTTAGCTGTGAGCTTACCACATTGGTTTAGTCATATGATTTAATCCATTCTTTTTCCACGCTTATATGAGTAGACTACTTTTTAACTAACCTCTTCTCTCCACAATTCCCAACCCCTCCATATATACATCTCATGTTAAACATTTTTCATTGCATCCTACCCACATTTAATTATTATAGCTGAGTATAGACAAGGAATGTATAACTCAAAGGAAATATACCGAAATTTGGGTGCAGAGATAGAGTGGAAAACCATTTAGGTAAAATTAGACTCAATACACCGAGTCGGGACTTGATCATCAACATTAACATAATCGGCAATCCAGCCTTTAGCAAAAGTAACGCCCTTGATCATTCGCCCACAGATTCTGAGAATTTTATTGTTAAATATGCTATAGAAATAAATTCCTGACACTAAATCGTGATAGTAAATGTATAACAAAATTCGAAGATAGTAATATTTTATTTAGATTAAATATATGTCATAATTTTTTTAAGGAGTATTCCAAATATAGTAAGTATTGTACTATATCATAGAAACCAAAATTGACCTTTTAATTTCTAAATACTTTGTATGCAATTTCAGTATGAATATTTAACAAGCTATGATTGCAAAGGCGAGTTATGAATAAAACTTTGTTAAACTATAAACTGAAATAGGACTTACGTTTCCCTTATTGGAAAAACTGGAAACCCTGCAGACTTGAGGAAACAGTAGCCCCACATTTGTGATTTATTGGGGGGAATTAGTTCAGTCCCAGTTTTCATATACCAGAAAGTTTGTATGTTAAAATTCTCGCCTCGTACAAAAACCCCTGCTCGGGAAATAAAGAAATGGGTTTATAAAAGGAGTGTAGGGAATGTATACTCATATTTACGTAGGAAGCATACCTGGAATTTGTACACGTACAGTTTTTATACTACTTTCATAATATTTACAGATTACTATAGTATTCTTCCTTCTACCGTGGTATTGCGAAAGAAAATTATAGGGCGCACCAGGAGCTGATTCATGAAATAAAAGTTAGGACATTTGTATTCTGCGAGGCTTCGATTTATATGTGATTGTGGGTGAGTGGTTACTGTATCAAAGCCGGTCTGGCACTATATATTTAGTATCTAGAGGGAAATCCCTATCAAATACACCTACCCATGTTGGTATATACGTTCAATCAATTTAAATCCCTATTTGTCACAATTTATTAAGTGTATTTTTTATTACGTTCACTATTTTCACTAAATGAAACTAAAAACGAAAGTATTTTTGGTATTTTAATTCAAACTAATCCAACACATAATATTTCAGCAACCTAATATGTCTACAGCAGTTCACAAACATCATTCAGCCTCCCACGCTGAGACCAAGTTTGGCTGATAGTTTATTTATCACCATGTATATCACCCGTTCAGGTTATACGCTTATATACTAATCATGCTAGTGGGATATGGATTAGAAATATATAATTTAGAGGGAGTGTGCTTTCATTTGCGTGGAGAGAGAGTGGAAAACCATTTAGGAACCATTCTCAGTACACCTGACTGGGATCTAACTATGATCTCTCCATCATCAGCAGTATAGTCTATTGCGAAAGTGATGCCTTAGGCCATGCGGCCACCGAAGTGGCTTTGGCTGATTTTATATAAATGCAAAACGCATAGTAGCAAATAGTATATAGTACATGATGTGTAAATATGTGTATCATATTTATTTCAATTATTATAGTCTTCACAACCGAAACAAATTGAATAGTGTATCTTGCACATTTCATAATGTTGATAAACCTCTTTACACATTAACTTTCCGTGACTTCTTTATCTGTTGCATTTTAGAAACAGCTGTATTTTTTATTAAAGATAATTAGGTCAAATCCACTCAAAGTATTCCTCAATTTGTTCCTGCTGTGTAGTATGAAACATTCAAAGAAATGTTTATTTTTTGAGATACGGAGTTTTAACTGGCGCCATGCAGGAATGTTGTGAATACGTAATGGCGCCAGTCGTTATGTCATATGTCTGGCTGGTTGCCACCATATGTTTAAA
Organism: Timema bartmani; assembly: GCA_902151455.1. Taxonomy (NCBI): domain Eukaryota; kingdom Metazoa; phylum Arthropoda; class Insecta; order Phasmatodea; family Timematidae; genus Timema; species Timema bartmani. Next base: position 6,536 of record CABFWB010001478.1, read on the forward strand.
ATAAAATAATACAGTAATAATGTTGGAGTAAATACTCACTATTGTAATACAGTAAAATATAGAATACTGAATTAAAATATTTTGTTGTATTTTTTTCTAATAATAAGCCATATTTTTGTATTAGTCTAAAATTATTGTAGTTTTTTTCTAATAACATTTACAAAAATATAATTCTATTCAAATATGTATTTAATAATATTGTTTTAATAACAATATTATGTATTAAAGTATATGTTCTTAATTATTATTTAGAACAATATAGGATGTTGCAAAAATGCAATGGCGCCAGTCCTTAAGTTATTTTTTATCGCCAGTCCCCGAAGGTTAAGTATGGACCTAAGCATACTTAGCCCTTGTGCTTGAGACGTATAAGCCAATAAGAATTCGAGGAGAGGCTCTTGCCAAATAAACGCCAGAATACACAACGAACGGAAATTATCTTCTGTTCGTGTTTGAAATTATTTTTGGTAGCTCTAAATTACTTGTTATTAATTAACGATTTTGGTCAATAATTACGAATGTGAATATGATTTAAAATAAAAGGGAAATATCAAATTTTTAATTCTGTTATTGAGAAGTAGATCCACCCAAATATTCATTAAAAAAAATCAGGATGAAACAAAAATTTATTAGAATTTAATACTAAAAGAAACGCTCAAATTAGGTTTATTTTATGTTTCCAAACATACAGTTTAGTGAACATTGTTTTCTGAGTAAGCCCTTAAAAGAGTATTTATAAAACCCACTTCGTTGGTCGCTACTCTTACAGTAGACTAGACTGCCGATGACGGGAAGATCGATATTCGAATCTCGGTCGGGTATACTGAGGGTGGTTTTTCCAAATTGGTTTTCCACTCTCCTGCCACGCAAATACGGGTACACTTCATATAACTATAACATTCGTAATCCCTATAGCCATTAGTGTAATTAGTACATAGGCATATAGCCCAAACGAGTAGTAAGACGCGTTGCTAAAAAAAATGTATTTTTGAAGACCTTAACATAAGAAAATTTTAAAAATTAAAAACATTTATTTGAGAAATCTTTAATCATTAATTGTAATTGTTAGTTATAAATTGTACTACAAATTGTTCACTGTACGCAATGCACTATTAGGTATGAGTTGTGTATGAATACAAACCCATCACGCCAAGCTACCTCTTCCTTTGTTTCTTGTCAAATGGTCCGGGAGTGTTCGCTAGGTGGTGGAGGGGAGTAACATCTGGGTCGACAGCTCCAAGTCAAGTTTACCCACAGCCGTCACGACGCTAGCGTCGCGAGCGCCTCGGGTGTGTCTCATAGGAGTAGAAAGGAACGTGACAGTCATTGAACGCGCCAACAGTCCTTGGGGAATTTGGTTTGGTTAAGGAGGTGGGGGGAGTGAAGAGGAGGTTGTTAGGGTGGAATGCGAGCTGCAGGAATAGAAGGGGGTGGAAAAAATCAGAGAAACGAAAGCCAGACGTATTTAAAGGTGTTAGGTTTAGCTAAAAAACTATTTTAATTACAAAAACCTTGTGTTTCATAAATACTCTTATCCATTTTCCTAATAATCGTGTATTTAATTATCTTATCCTAATGTTCACTTTTTTACTTACTCATTTACCAAATTCATTGGTAAAAATTTAAACTAAATAACTGTAACTACTCATATTTATCTACTACTTTCTCAAGACTTAAAGATTTAGAATGTTTTATAAAAGTTGTGTAAATACCAAGAATTTAGTTTTTAAAAAATTCGGAAACCAATAAATGAACTGATTGAAAAACACGGGTGCGAAATTTTAAAATATAGTTTGGCTGGATAGCCTTGGACTTTATTAGAAAGTGATTGTGTCGTACCATTTATTTTGAAATATTTTTTTCTTAAAATTTCCTTCAAGAATAATATATCTATGCTTGAACATTTTATCATCGACCTTTATCTACCGAGCTGTTAAACATTTAACAGTCTCCATAGTTGACAAGTGTGTGTGTAAAGTGGGTGGTTTGGAGGGGGGAATGGTAAATAGACAGTAGTTTTATAAATTCCATTAAAAATAGTAATGAGTGCTCAAAACATTTATACACATGATAGGAAATAGATAAATGTTTTACATAATTTAATGATTAATTACTATGCAAAACAGTTTTTTCCCAATATCTCAGTTTGAATGGGATTTATTTGATCCCTATCCCTTAAATTTGGATTCGAATATAAAACATATATAATAGTTGTTGTCTCTTTTATTCGAAAGAAGAAAATATACATTTTATTGGCTTAGAGGTTTGAAAGTTGATATTGACAAAAAAATTGGCTTTTACTGACAAGTGAGCTATATTCATCCCTCTAAAATAAAAAAATCATGTTTAACTGATAAAAAAAACCACACCAGTAAAATAACAATAAGGAAATTTCATTAAGTTCCCCGAGGAAATGATATTAAACTGCGTTGTGTTTGCAATGCACTGCCAGTATCTGTAAGAACTTTTTACAGTCCTACCAACATTTACTGACATATTTCTCTACGTGAGATTGAGCTTTTAATGGGGGTTACTCAATAGTTTAAGTGCTTGTATGCTCTGGACTTGTACAAAAAAAAAGCTATTTATTATTTGTGTTGCTATTAACATTGTAATGTTGTAATAAAGAAAGTAGACTGTAGCCCTCCTATTTTTATAGTTCGTGGCGCAGAGACAAAGTAAGAAAGGAGGAAGAACTAGATGGTACACTCACGAAATCTACATTCATGTAAACTTACAACTCTTATTGTTTTTATATTCGGTATACCAATACCGGTGGTCACATGGTCTAAATGTCAAGCTCGTGTAGTCTGGTTTGTTGGTGGGTGGAAAATTGGAGCTTAACTCATGACTGGATGTAATGTACTTATCGGGGAGATTGGAGCTTAACTCCTGGCTGGATGTAATGTACTTATCGGGAAAATTGGAGCTTAACTCATGACTGGATGTAATGTACTTATCGGGGAGATTGGAGCTTAACTCATGACTGGATGTAATGTACTTATCGGGGAAAGTATTTAATAAAAGATAAATATCACTTAGCAAAAATGTGGGTACATTTTCTCTAAATTCTACCTTCCTCATACCTACCTGATTATCGAGATTAAAATTAGTTCTACTTGGACGGTAAGACACGGCGAAGAAGAAAAATTATAGGGCGGTGCTTTTCAGTCTTGTCATAGATATTATTACTACTATAATTATTAATATTCTGATTTAAATTTTGAAACATTAAGATTGTGTGCTTGAAACTAACAAAAATATCTATTTTCAAATGAATAAAATAAATATAAATGACTTATCTTCAGAAATTTTATAAATATTACTGAATTAATTTGCGTATTTAAATTTTAGCTGTTTTAATTTCTGATTCGAATAAGAATATCCTAGGAATGACCATGTCTGTGATAGTATATATATATATATATATATATATATATATATATACTTTCACAGACATGTATATAAATATATATCCTCACATACATGGTTTCAAGCACACAATCTTAAGGCTTCAAAATTTAAATAAGTATATTAGTATTTATAGTAGTAATAATATCCATATATAAATATATATATTTATGTATATATCCAAGGGTGCTGATCGCGATTAGCTTATAATGTAATTATTAAATCTTGACTTAATTATAGTGCACATAATAACGTGTAGTAACACCCCAGTTTTAGATTTTGATCTTCTTTTACTCAATTATTGTGGAACAATGGGTTTCATAAGTTCAACATGTAAAAAGTTTGTACTAGTTAAATTTCTTATAAGCACAAAAAGGTTTAAAAAAATACACTTGTCAAATTAAAAATGATTCTATTCAATGTTCATTTTATAATACAAACCTTTTGAAAAACCTTAAAACATTTTAAAATATAATTAGTTGGTGTCAAAACGTTCCCAAATAAAATTTAGTATATTATATAGATTATAAAAAATCTTTAAAACTATTTAATAAAGTATCACAATGTTCCTTTAGCCTATATTAACTTTACAAATAGGACAAAAAATATATTTTTCAAAAACCTATATTCTAAAATGTAAGAACACACATACTACCCATTTAATTAAAATTCAAACAAAAAGAATGATTGCTATTCAACATTTGAAAAATAGAAGATGAGCCAAATAATCTAACTCATTACTAAGCCCTCATTGAATTCTAAACTGGACCCGTGTTAAAGTGTTCAGTGTACCTGGCTACGAACCTTTGGGTCCCGGGTTCAATTCACGATGGGTACCATGGGTATATTTCCTGAAAAGGGGGACTAATCTTATGGTCACCAGGGTTTGGTTAGTTAGGCTTAAGTTCATTCACGGTAGGAATTACTCTCTGAAAGGTCTTTTTTCCTACCAAATTCCTACTATATAATAGCTTTCTGGTAGGGAAAAAGGCCTTTCAGAATAACAATTCCTAGGCTGAACAGATTATATCTCACCTGGCTTCACACCTTCAAATCAGGGTGTCTACTGGCTCATGAAAGTCACGAAAAAGTTTATAATTGAAAAAAAAAGTCACGAAAGTCCACGAAAAGTCACGAATTCTCAATATTTTAATCTAAAGTCACGAAAATGTTGTTTGAATTTCCCGCGCATCGTAATAACGCAAACTTGTCGAATATCAAGTTACCCACTACCCATGATGCCGTGCGCTAACCACCTGATTGTTTTTACCATGATACCAAAGACAAGGTTAACGTTCGCCATCTATTTAAAGTGTAATGTTGCGTGTGAGTGCATTATGCCTATTTATGCATTATATAATGTTCAATCGTTTACCGAAGAAATTTTTTGATCATAAAAGGTCACCAAAAAGTCACTAATTTTGGTTTGTCCAGCTCGGTAGATACCCTGTTCATAATTAAATCATCACACCATCTCATTGTGAGTATGACGTGTATACAACCTCCAAGGTGTACCCTGGGAAAAGTTTTGTGCCAACAGAACAGCTAAAAGCCTACACTCCCAGGCGACCAAACTAGATACTAGATTTCTTCCCCGTCAAAATTACCATTAGCTCAAGAAAAGAAAAACTAAGATGCGTTTAAATACGCTGAGCCCAATTTGTTTGCAAAACAGTTTGACAAATCAAAACCCCTTTTCATTTAATTTGTTATAATTTTAATGGTCTGTTTTTATATTAAGAGAACATATAATGTTATTTTTTAATTAGGAACATTTTTTAATTATCAATTTATATGACCTTCACACACTAAACATGCTTGTAATATATTATTAGTACCGAGTCTTACTTCCCGTCTGACTTATACAGGCTACTATAAAAATGGACTATATCCAGTAATTTATCCTTGTATTTAAAGTTGGTTAAGGTTTCCTTGGTGATCAAGCTAAACAAAAAAATATATATTAATAATTATTTCAATAGTACATCATAATCTTAGAGAAGAACGGTTGTTCATGTGTTTTAAGACGTCAATCTCGCAATAGATGTAAACAAAAATACCTAAATTGCACAACCTCAGGTCCCCATAAGTACTAGTACGTACGCCAGGGAAAAGTTGTTTATGTTTATTAGTTTTGGATTTCTACCACTTTAAGACACACAAAAACGCACATACACCTTCAATTGTGTTTATTTTATATGATATTTTGTACAGGTAACAGGCTATGAATAGAGGCAACTTCTTATAATTAAGATTATTAATAGTAAGTGCTGCCGGTTGGTAGCGTGTCAGCCTACTGAACTAAGGGTCCCGAGTTCGATTCCCAGCATGGCCAAAAATTTATAATTCATGAAAATATGGGTTTGCCCTTTCACATTGATATATTGACGGCCGGGGACTGGATGTTATGCTTGTTCTAGCCTTAAGATACATTATAAGACATATGAAGCTAGGACAGGCCTAGCCAACCGGTATTTGAAAATACTCGTACATGGTTTGAATAAAAATACCGACCCAGACCATAGGCTGGAAACTGTAATGTATGTAACTGCTGATATGTCCAAAATTATATTTATCTCTAGATATGATTTATCAAAAGCTATGTTTACTGACGCAAGACCTATAACTAATAAATCTTTCTCAGATATAAATTCGAACTCTTGTTGTACGTGGTGATTTTAACACCTACTAGGCTTGCTATATTTGGCCTTTTATGTCATACCATGGAAATAATAAATATTTACAATATTGGGACTAAAACTCAAGTCAATCAAGGATGATCGCCAATGTCTGCTTTTGTGAATGGCCGAGTCTTATCTAAATCATAGTTATTTAAATCGTTCTATAAATTAATATTAGGTTTTTAAAGTGTTTTTTAATTGATTAAGATTGTTTCTCTTATATTTCCAGGTAAGTTGACACTCCAGATGAAGTGAAACTTCATCCTTGCATTGCCAGCACTAGACCAAGAGAGAGAGATAAATATTATATTTGCACATAGAGCGCCAGATTGCAGCGTCATGAGGGTAAGGGAGCTATTTCATTATTTTGTAAAACAATAATAATGTATCCTTTCTGTGTATGTGCACTGGATACTACAACCCACTCTGTGTATCTATATATTTACACCGATGATTTGGTTAGAGTTTGTAAAGGTATAAATTTAGTGAAAATATACTTGTTTTTGCGTCGAGAGAGAGTAAGAAACAATTGAGAGACCAATAAACCAATACTTTATACACCCAGCTGGTATTATATCCTCTACCTCCACGTCACCAACAATCCTGGTCAAACAAAGTTGACCCCTTGGTCACCATGATCACTGATACGGAATATCCTAAATTAGCTTTGATATTAACTATAAGATAATTAACCACCCATTGTTTTAAATATATTTATGATAAGTAGGGCGTAATTCACCAAGAATACTCATTTAAATATATGTTGAAAATAATACCTGGATATGGTAATCGAACCCAGAGCCAGCTGTCGATTTCAACTAATATTTAAGTGATATATGAACATAAATTACCTGTTCCAAACATGTGTATTCAGAGTATTGAAGCCAGTGGTTGAGATACATTTCAAAGACCCATTTGAAAGAATATATGTTGAGTAACTGAAAAATACTTGGAAAAACCAAAAATTCACATCTATTTTAATTTTTTGTCTTGAAATAATCGTTTAATATAGAAAGATCATACTTTGAGTTATCCAATTGGAATGAATTTCAACAGGGTTATATTCTGATCATTGACGAAGCTAATACAAAAATAAATGGTACGAGGCAGCACAATAATGGATATTGTTGCAGAAACCTTCCACCAAAGAGCATAAATGAAATAATATACTCTCTTACACAAATATATTGAAGAAAAAGAGTAACATTACTGTTCACCAAAGAGAAAAACAACTTCCGATTTCATGAACCTCACTTTCAAAATATAATCGCCGATAGCTCGGAAACTATTAGTTTTATAATAATATAATTCAAATTAAGGTATTTTATTCTTATAAGTTCTACAACTCTACAACAATAAGATTATTCATATCTAAGACAGTTGCGGAGATCTGAAAAAAAAATTGGAAATTTCCGACTATGTAAAGTATCCTCTATGACCTACGCCATTTTCATGAGAAAACGAGAATAACCCTTTTGTTTGTAATATTAAACAGTTCCTAGACACTAAATCTAATCAAAATCGTTAAAACGAATTTCAAGAAGATTGATTATGTCTCTTTTTGCCTCTCAGTGAACTACCCTAAGTATTATGGTTGGATATCTAATTACAAAAACTGTCCAGGGGAGTCTTATAGAATCTTAGGTCGAGATACAGACAGACTACATCGTGATAACAATTTTTTTGTTTAAGGAGTTCATGAAACTTCGATATTTATCAAACTCTTGAGTTAGATTTTTTCTTAACGATCTCAATACTTCACTCTCTCTCTCTCTCTCTTTCTCTCTGGGGGCCGAGAAAAAGTAAAGATGAAAAGTTTCATTGAAAACCACTTAAACATAAAAGTCATGCTTGAGTGTAAACTTATTATGGTTGGGGTGGGGAATTGGACTGTGGAGGGAGTGGGTTTAATTATAACATTCAACATTCTACACACACAAAGTTTGGGTTGAAAGTCATATTAGTCTGTCATATCAAGAATGTCAAAATCCATTAGATAGTATTATTTATAATATAATGTGTATACAAATTTAGAACCAACATTGACATATTATATCCTCTTTCTAGTGGAGGACCCTCCACCCCCTCCTATACCTCCTTTAGAATAATTATTTTGTCATGTCCATGACTTTGGTCTACAAAGCTAGCGCCACCTGCATTGAATTGCTAGTACGACAAATAAGACATCCTAGCCTCAGCTCTTAAAGACTAAAGGCGTTGTTGGTAAAAGAATCGTAAAGTTGAAGTTCTTACCACCTAAAAACCCCTTCCTCTCTTTGTTCTGTACTTTATATTTCCCCTCTAAACTTTGGTCTCGAGACGCTCCAATGATGACGACACCGCTATTTACTTTCCAGCACAAACTCTAACATAACTTCTTAAGTTTATTCCCTGTACAGGTGAAGCTGCAGCTTTTAAACTTTGCCAAACTTATCTTTTTTGACAGAATACGGTTATTTAGAAGGGTACACCCCAGTCGAGTCTCACACCTAAAGAATGATACCAGTGATCTCCCCTGAAGCCAAATGAAAAGAGGAAACAGCTCGCAGGAGCTTTGAGATTCGTTGAATACGTCAAGAAAGCCCGCGTTATCTAAGGAAAGGTTTGTTATTTCAGAATATGGTTCATACCAAAATGGAGTTGATAGTTATCAATATAATTAATTAAAATTTATAGTTTTTTCAATTGAAAAAAATTATTAAAACATATAAAGTTAGTTAATTCTCAGCGCTGTTTTGCGAGAAATGTCAGCATTATGATAGCAAATTAAATGCTTGGAAATATTGAATTATTTTTCTATAAATATGCAAGGGATGACTACGTGTGTGATAGGCGTGGGAGGAACTTAGGGTGTATACTAAAACAATAAAGGTAACAGTAGATTAAGATGAATGGGAAAATATTAAATTGTAACCCGTTACTCAAAAAGGAGGGGTACAAATACCAACAAAATAAGTTCAAAGGGGAAGCGGCAAAACTCAAACAGGAATAATAGGAGTGAGCAGTGTGAGTAATTTGCTTAGGATAATTCTGAGACGTCATATGTCTCCAGAGCACGCAACTCATCCCTAATTGTGGGAAGAAGAACCACGGTCTACCTCCAAAAAAAACCTTAAGAACAAATAATATATATATTTATTGAAGATTTGCAAAATAAGTGTAATTAATTATACCCAGGGATAACGTGATTAAAAAATAGCATTAAAAGATTGCAAGTCCATAATAGAATTTTATTCAAATTTATATCAACTAGTAACAACATATATAAAATGTAGGAAACATCGAGAATGTTACTCAATGCATTAATAAACAATAGTGATCTGCGGTTACAGTTTTAAAACTCGCTAAATGTTTTACTTTACGATCTTTCCAATATCGGATAAGCGATTAGCAATATATATAACCAATTGACACAAAAAATAACATTATTCAAAGTGTATATTTCTTTCTTTCTTTTTTTTTTGTTAATTTACACTAGAAGTTAATCGATATCAGAGGCCATAACCATCCCATTACATAATTACCCTCTCATTGCTCTAATTTTAGGGTTATGATAATTTGTAATTCTCATATTTTTTATAAACATTTCAAAAGTTTGGGAGGTTGAATTTATAGGACTTGAACCCGCATTCGCGTGTAAGTAGAGTGTAAAACCATTGAGGAAAAACCACCCTCAGTTCACCCGACCGAGATTCGAACCTCGATCTCCCCGTCCTCGGCAGTTGAGCTCAACACGAAACTAGCCCACCACCGAGGCGGGGTTTAATTATGTGTGTTTCATAATATTTATTATTCTTTTTAGTTGATAACTATTTAAATAACTGTAGAATATGCCTAAATTTGTATACATTATTTATTTTAATTGTAGATTATATGTTTTTTTCCCTAATTGCTTAGTATATTTGGAAAGTTGGCTTTGAATTTGCGTGGAGAGAGTGGGGGAAAACATTTAATAAAGGCAACACTCAGAACACATGACCGGGATTAAAACCCATAATATATAGTCCATTCTATTGACAGAGTGAAGTGTTATATCATGTGGCCACCAAAATGGGTTCAAGGGTTGTTATTATTGGTAATATTAATATTTAAAAGCCATTTAGTTGGTAATTTATGAACACATATCATTTTATATCAACCACTCACCAGAAAGGTGACGCTGTTATAGCTTTCCCTAAACTCTATTATATGGAAAGTGGAAAAGCGAGATCCCCAATCAAAGGAAAGGCGTGGGGAATAGGATTTTAAAAAGATGAAAAGAAAAATCACAATAGCCGTAAAGACTCTTAAGAGAATATTTTATTTTACTGGCTTTCCTAACACAATCTCATTTTAAATTGCCAGCATTCCACCATCGCGCAATTAACCTTTACCGACGAAAGGGAGCTTATTAAAAATTAATTGCCTTCTTCAAATTTATGAAATGCTTGTCATATTATTTTCTCTCCGTTACGTACCGGAACATGTTTTCTCAACATATTACTAAGTTTGAATATGTAGCTAACAGAGTAAATATATGTGGAAACGAGGGAAAATACTATTTTAAGTTCTTCTAGAGCCCTTTTTTAATTTTATAATTAGGTTTTTTAAGCTAAACTTATAGATTTATTTACGCATACTTTTTGTTCATTTGTTTTAACTTTGCTTGTTGATAATATACATAGCCACTAAAGGGGGGAGGAGGTGGGGGAGACAGATATTGACGTTCGTGACTCTACCCATAGTAAAATCCATGACCTACCTTTTTTCACATCATAAGAATATTACGGCTGTGCTCGTTGCGAGATTTATACCAAATTATTTTAGAATTGGTCGGTTGGACAAATGGACAGTGTAATCTCTCCAAGGGCTTGGCCAATGGCCAAGGTTGAGGATTTAAACTTAAAAGAAAATAATTAAGGTATTAAGGGTGCTCAAGCGAATTATTTTAAGCATGTAATATTTTTGTTACTTGACAATAAGTGGTCGAAATCTTGACTCGTTTTGGTGGTCAGATGGTCTAAGAACTCACTCTTATATAGTACTGGAGTGCCTATGATGGGCATATTGGGGTTCCAATCCCGGTCGGGTGTATTAAGGTTAACTTTTCCTCTGCGGTTTTCTACTCTCCCTCAGTGAAATTGCGAGTATATATTTTTATAAACTCTACAACCCTCAACCCCATCACTTGAGTGGAAATATGCGGTCAACTCGAATGAGTATTAAAATGCTGTATAAAAGAGCCTTTGTTCTAAAATAAACATTTTATTATAGTTTATTTATTATGTTCATTGCTATACAGTAAAAAATTATTATTACTAGCACCGCGTCTTACTACCCGGTCGGTTTATACGCACTTACGCTAATGTGTAATGGTAGGGTGATTGTGAGATGAAATGGAGGACCTACAGTTTAACGTGGAATCTGTGCCGGGACCGAGGATTGAACCCCGAACCCTCAGCACAGAAGTCTGACACCTTAACCCTAGACCACCAGGTCACCTTACAATAAAAAAGAATATATATATACAAATTTACAGTTTTATTATATATATTAGTTTATTATTAGTTTTACTATATATATAATAATAAAACTGTAAAATTTTAATTACGTTCGATTTAATTCTGTTTGTTTCCAGCAAATTAAAAAAAAGTACTCATCGGATCAATACGGGTCGTCTTCTCTTGTGCTCATTATCTTTAAGGATAAAGGGTTAGCTCCCTATATACCATCATGCTATCTCACTAGCGAGCGAAGCGGGGTGGAAAAAAACTGATTGCCCTTGTGGTAATATTTGCGTTTTAAATTTATAGTAATTCAAATACTGTATTATATCAACTTTTAATGTATGAATCTTATTTGTAGTCTGACTTACTTGATCTCTTGAGTTAGACTTTAATCTTAAATTAAACTTACACTCAGGTAACGTTCAACATCTTTATGTGATTTGATGTTTCATTTACGTGGATACATATTCAGAAAAATAAATTAATCCTCCCATTGACCTTCCTAGTACCTAGCTCACTGACGTAATTAATATATAACAACATGCATATTGCCTGGACAGATAGCAAGACGCGGTGATTTAAATAAAAACTTATCACTGTAATAGAAAAATGAAATTGTTCAAGCAGGTATAAGAGCTACACCAAACACTATGAAGAAAAATAATAATAACCGGAAATGGCGGGAAGGGGTCTTCCCCAAAAATTTCCTAAACTAATAGAATAAAACATGTTCTGTATGGTAGAAACTTGAAATATCTAAATACATTTAGAGGGACAACCTTAAACAACTAAAAGAATTTGAATATTAAATCATTTTTTTATTAATGTGTGATGCTCTTATTTCCTATGTGTCTTTGTAACAATGTATATCATTTATTTTTACATATATTATGATTGCTCTCAGGCAAATATTGTTTTCTGTGGATTGCATTTGTATGTTAACTCAATTTATGGGCTGATTAATATTTCATTTATTTATTTTCAAAATGTATTGGCTTACACCTATATTTTGTTTTTGGATTGAAAATAATTATATTAATAGTGCAGCTGGATGTTGAGCATTATAATTCGACGTAGCTTTTATATTTATCTTACCACATGAATTACTCGAACATTTCTAAATATCCTATAAATCTAAAATTAGCCATGTCAATAGGTGTTAAGATAATTTTATCTAGAAAATCCCTAAAATCTAAAATTTAATACATCGGATTCAAAATTGTTGATCGAATTAGGCCAAAAATATTGAAAATTATTAATTCCCTTTCTATGATGTAAACTGTTACATTTCTGTATAGTTTAATTTTGTTTTAAATCATTAAAAACCAATTATTTATGTTATGTTAATCTTTTTTTATTAGAACCAATAATCGAGAGTACTAATAATGTGTATAGAGAAGTTATAACTTAATTTTCGAAAGAATTGTGAGATGTTGACACATATTTCGATTATAATCTGTATTTTAATATTAAGTTTTAGTCATCCTTATTTTTACATTTTATAGCACAATTTGAAACAATACGTTAAATTATCATTATTTTTAAAGTATTTAAGATTTTGATACTTTTCCGTGTGATTAATTTACATACTATAAAAGAACAAAGCTTCTTTATAAATTGCCCGTGTGAAGAACGGGTACACCTACTAGGTTTTTCTGAACATTCGAATTTTGTGTGTGTTTTTCCTTCTTTCTAGGAACATAGTATAAAACTATAATAACACCAAATAACCTATTTTTACCATGTTTAGAATGTCCATCCATTTGTTTAGTAAACTCAAAAAGTATTATTTGAATAGAGACGGGACTACTTCTGTTGAACTTCTTATCTTTCAGAGAACTATGGTAAGTTATATACCATCACCTTAGCTTATCAACGAGCGAAGAAATGTCGAAAAAATCCGGGCGTAAGCAGTGAACATTCGTCGCGGCAATTATTGCGGGTGTATAAGATGACGCGTGATATGGGCTGGGGTGTGGATGGAAAGGGGAGGGGGGGGGGGCTAGTCCATATCTCTGCTTGGAATTTTTGTTGGCACAAAAAACACTGCTCTTGAAGTTTCATTATTTTCTAGCATTTGAAGTTGTCGAACTATTGTATGTGAAGTCACTGAAAAATGCTAATATAAATATGTAATACAGGAAAATCTATCCAACCCCTTTTTAAACTTTATGTGAAGTTAAAGTGAAGTTTGAAACATTTGAAACAAAGTTTAAGCCTAAGTTGAAGGAAATATTGCTATTGCTGCCACATAGCATTACTTTAATGTTTTTAAATATCCAATAAATAAGTCTAGATAATAGAAAGATGTGTAAATAAAGAAACAAAGCACACAGAATTATTTTATGCTGAATTATCAGAAAGTATTTATCTTGTTAAAATTATTTGGAAAACTTGTTATGTGCATGGCTTGTGGTTGAGATTTCTCTCACAAGGCTTGTAGATTAAATTTTGCTCTCATTTTCCGCCTTGTATAGTACATTCACTGTTTCAGCCATTTTGAATAATTAATAAAATACTTAAGGAGCTATGAAAGACTTCAATAATAAACTTGTAAATTTGTCATAGATAATACCAACCAAGTAGAATATAAAGATATAGATATATTTTCACATAATTCTCCTATCGACATCTTGGTCTAACAAGGTCTCTTGTGTCTTCAGTTTTCCCAACCAATATGTTGAGTCTACACCTGTCACCAACGTGCCACATGACCATCCCTCCTCATCCTGCACGTCTTGATTATCCCTCACATGTTTGGGGATGCATGAAAACCATGAGGTTCTTCATAATGTAACTTTCTCCATTCTCGTGTGTGTTCATCTCTCTTAGGTCCAAATATCTTTCGCAAGCACTTAGTTCTCAAAAACAATTGCTACGGAGTGAGCGACAATATCCCACACCCAAAACGAGCACCGGTTGGGATTCTAGTTTAGTTTATTCTCATTTTAATATCATTATTATTATTATTATTATTATTATTATTATTATTATTATTATTATTACTATATGTTTTGTCTTACAACAGGTCCATTCCTCTTGTCAGTGAAACTTAGACCTCCAATGCGTCCTTTGCCTCCTCCTTTATCTCCTATAATTTTCTTATTTCCTTCTAATCATCCAATATTTGAATCCTCCTTCTATGACGTCGTGCAGAAGAAAGTTCCTCCTAAGGATGTGTCCAAACCAGTTTGCTTTGCGCCAAAATGGATCTTATCTCACCCACTCTTCTTAGGACTTCTTCATTTGTCACCCTGTCCGTCTGTCTGATCTTCTCAAGTCTTCTCCAGAACCACATTTAAAAGCTCTCCAAGTAATTCTTTTCCATCTTCCTAAGAGTCCTAGTTTCTGATTTATACAGTACGATGCTCCAACTGAAGCATTTCATCAGTTTCTTCCTCATATCCAAACTCAACTTGCTGATCAACAGTAACCTCTTCTTGTTGAAAGCATACTTGGCCATGGCGATCCTCGACCTAATTTATTTAGTGCATTAAGCAATATTTACACACATAAAACTAGGCTTACAAACTGATTACAAACAGCTTACAAACTGAATAGTAGAAAGCATTGCCCCAATGAATTCAGTTTTTGACCTTCTCTTACACTCTTATATATTAGCACAGTTTTCAAGTATTTAATTAATTTTTTCTACTTCTTCAAAATGCATGTTGCTTATCTATATTGAGCCATTTCCTTTCTAATACAGTGTTTTGACTTAGAGTAATATAATGTACTTGGTTTTTTGCATATTGAAAATATCAAATAAATAGGTTTAAGAGTAAGTTATACTTTTAAAACTATTTATTTGCTGTTTTCAAACAAGTTCTACATTCCTTTTAATTATTGTCACTCAGTAAATCTACGTAATCTGCATAAGTCAACAATTTATTCAGGCCATTTAGTAGAGACTAATCAGTTTTATGTTATTTGTATGAAATAATGTGAACACTGCACCTTACCACTTTGTTTTTGTCGCTGAAATAAAGTGGGGTAGGGGAAGGTATACGGACCGGATCATATGAAGAAAGTTCCTCATAAACAAGCCGCGACTATACTACTGAAGAAAATGTTTTATTCAGACATGAAAATCACGGGCTGTAAAACGGTGCTCGTCGTATACCATTAAAAAAACTGTTTACCTTCCGAGGAGGAAAGAGGAATTGTGTCGTGCTTTACAAATGTCCTTTTTACCTCCCATATGGTGGAAGGGGAGGTATGGAGTGGGAAGGATGTTGAATATGGGGAGAACCTAGACACACTAGCTCCCTTTTTTGGGGGATCTTATTTATGTTTCTCTATACTCTTATTTCGTGGAGGGTGAAATTGTGTAGAGTTCGCTCCAAGTTGTAACATCTAAACTAAAGTTAATAATAGGTTTGGGAGTGGCCTTTCACACAAAATGATACGTAGCATTCGCATCTTTAAAAGGTTTTGTTTGGATGAACCTGTATTTCTAGCCTATATTTAACAGGGAATATGTCAATAGCTTTGCTGATTACATTTTAGGATTTTGTATCCAGACCATTTACTTGCGTTTGGTGCTTCGCAGGATCAATATACTTTTAGAATTTTGTAATTTACTCCCATTTTCTGTTCATATTGCTCCTTATGTTCTCAACATGTCAGCAAAGGGATTGTATTAGAAATCAAACTATTACTATCTAAGTAACAATAGGAAAATATTTGATCATCTTTCAGACTCTAGAATTCACATCATAAAAGACTTTATAGCATTTTAAAAACCTAAATCTTGGGACATTAATTTGGGATTTAAGAACTAAAATAACGCTATACTAGAGACTAAAGAGTGATCAACATGTTTAATAGACTCTACATCCCATCTTTCTTTAGGCTCAAAGTAAACAAATAAAACAGGGAGGGAAACGCTATTGCAACTGGACAGCAGCTCACATAGTAAAAGTGTTTAAATTAAACCCACTCTTCTAGATGTGTTAAAAATGGTGACCTGAATTAAACGTACAGTTTATCAGTTATTCATCCATCTCCCCAGTCCAGTATCCCTGGGACCTCACAAGTTTTGGACAGCAATATTTGCCTCCTTAGAGCTACCTAGTATCCCTTATGCCTAAGCCCTTGGCTTTTATTATATCATATTTTTGGTTATTCCAAGACGCATTGAGTCTGTCATACTCTTAGTACACATTACCATTACTTGGAGCCATTTCTTCTAACCACCAAGTCTAAATCCAGCTAAATTACATTCCTTGGATTCCTCTTCCTGGAACATTGATCTTGGTCACTGCTTGTTCCAGCCCCCCTGCAGTGTTCCTATTTCAACTTTACACTTTTATTACTTTCATTCCCAACAAAAATCTTTAAAATATTATCTTTTGGTTTCGTTATGCCATGAACCTGTTGATTAGCCAATGCCATAGAACTCACATAAAACATTTAACAAAATTATTATATCTTAATTATTCAGTAATTCCACAACTCTTGGTCTCTTGAGATACATAAATAAGGTAGAAAAAAAAACAGCCGGAATAAAATCCAAAACAGTATTTTTTTACCAAAACACTCAGCTGCAGATGTAAACTATTCTGACACCTTTGCATTGCTAAAAGCGCCGTATTGATAGTCGGCCATCAAACTTATGGCAGAAGATTCAAAACGTGCCAGACCACAGAATACTGGCAAAAGCGATTTAACCCTAACTTTCTGATAGGTTGGCCATAATACATCTAGCTTTATATTTTAACTTTCCACTATTCTGAATTCTCTCTCAGCTGTGCTTTATTGCATTGACACACAATAATAGGTTGGATTTCCAGTTATAGGTCCGACACCTTATCTCAGTCTGTAGCGTGTCTGTCTGCTGAGCTAAGGGACCCGGCTTCCTTTCCTGTCATGGTCGAAAAATGTATCATTAGTGAAATGAGGGTTTTCCCTTTCACAGTGAAGGATTAACGACAGGGGGCTGGATGTTGTGCCCGTTCTAGATTTAAGTTAATTAATAAGTTGTGGGCTGATATAATCAATGGGTTCAGAAAGTGCGCGTTAAGTAATTAAAAACAAACATATAAATTTATAATAATTTAATATAAATCCTACCTGTAAAATTTGGACATATGCTATACTGTCACCAAAATAACAAATTATATTTTTTAAATCTATTTAAAAGCATAATCGGCTGAAATTTATTTTTTAAAGAATTCATGGAGAGATAATTAATTTATTTACAAATAAAATACTTTAAAATGCCAAATATAAAAATTAATTACGATATGTTTTAATTCAGTAAATAAATTTGAAGTACGATTTAATTTGGTTTATATTAATTAAAATATTGGTTGTAAGATTATACTAATAGGCTATGAGTGAATCTAAATCTTAACATGTCACTATTAATACCACTGGGGTGCTGAGGCACAATCTCTAATGGATATGTAAATTCATTCGCCACTTGAATCAATCAAAAATTTAATATTTTGAGTTTGGTTCGCCCTATACTCTGTCGCGCATACAATGTACATATTTTACATTCATATGCATAGAACATTACACTGACATAATAATTATTTTGTTCAAATTTTGTGTCAATTACAAATAAATGTTGATATTTATTTTAAACTATTCAAAGGTTCCTCCGAATCTCAGTTTTTAAACGTTTCCGTGACTAACACACTCTCTTATTTGCAATTGATTCACTGATGTTGGCTTCAGGCTAGAAGCTAGAAGATAGTCTCTCGAACACTTTTTGATATATTTATTTAGGATTGGTGAAACAATACCTGCTTATTTTGATACTCATATATAAAGTATTCCAGTCTATAAGAACCGTTCTTTTAAAGCCTACGCTTTTAGTACCAACTCTTTATTTTAGACCATCGGTATTGGATCTATTCAACATTGTATAACCTTGGTTCATACCAAAGTATTTTATTTGACCATGCATTTAGCCACACAATTTATTTCCATGACCATCAAATTACTACGTTTTACCTGGTTCTAACAAACAGATTGATGTAAGGTAATTGATTTAAACCACATACAATGCAGATTTATATTTTAATCTGTATGACTTCCTAGCGTTATATTTAAAACGACTATGCACCTTTCTTGCATCAAAAGTGGAAGAACTGAGGAAATGTTATGTTGACTGTAAAATACAGTAACATAACGTTGCATACATTACGTGTATCTTACATCCAATAAATATATTTGAAATCAGTAGATAGTCATATGTTGCATGGTTCATTTTCTCGAAGAAATTTGACACTAGTGTGAATTGCTTTATTATAAAGGGACAACGTGCTTTAGGGTGAGTGGATATCTATGTGGTTCCCTATAATCAATGCAATTATTTCACATACACGTTCTTCAACTTTTTACTATAAAATTGAGTTTATGTTTAGAAGCATTTTGATCATGTTATGGAGCAGCATATATTTACTACCTAACCGCAACAAATAGTTGGGTTTGCCTGTGAACTAAATTTTTTAATCTATTAAATATTGTATTAATTTATATTTTGCTTAGTATTTTTTTAAATAGTTAGGGTAGCCACAGACGATGTATGTACAGTGCCATGCATCGTCCCCTTCCCGATAGATAGTCACATCTGTCACTAGTCTTGATAGTTAGGATAACGTTAATAAGAGAGATATCAATAAATTCGGGAACAGTATGCAGATTTTTAGAAGTACAACTAACTACCTCACTGGTTCAGATCAAAACTTTGGGACGAGAAGAATAAAGAAAGGTTGGAGCGCTGATCTGTAGACCAAATGAGGTTATAAAAATTGTATTTATCAGATAGAGTACTCCGGTTCAATGAAAAATATAATTGTTAAAATATTATAAAGCTTGCCTGAATAGCTTTAAAAAAAACATTGTTAAGGTTTCAAATATTTTCTTAATAAGGTGCTGGTGTTCATTTTTCACAGCACAAATTCTTTTGTTATATTACTCTTCATTTCTTACTTATCCTTTTAATTCTTTGCTTTACTACTGAGGAAAAGGTGGAAAAAATATAAATGAGACTTAAAAAAAAGAAAACAAAAAAAAAATACAAATGAAGGTCACAGAAGGGAGGAAAAGAGGGAATGAAAATAAGAGAGAAGGCGCTAAATATGAATAAAGGAAGTGTGCGAGATGAGGATTACTAATTTAACAAAAGACACGAGAGTTCGAAACAAAAGACAGAAGAACAATGCAGAAAGGTATGAGAGTGAAGATGATATAATAGAAGTCAGAGCAACAACTACCTATTCGGAGGTTTTTTATCTAAAGTGTTTATAAAATTTGTCAGCATCGCGTTTAATTTATTTTTTTTGTTAATTTTAGCGCCAACCACAAGTTATTTTCCCTCCAAGGTATCCTTGTCTCTCATTGATAAGAGGAAATGTATTAAGACAGTTAAATAGTCATCCTCTTCGACAACACATGCTGTCACTTTGACAAGGGATATCAATTTAACTCGCCTGTCAAAGTGTCAAAACATACTTTCAACACGTGCTGTCACTTATGACAAGGGATATCAATTTAACTCGCCTGTCAAAGTGTCAAAACATAATTATAACACGTTCTGTCACTTTGACCAGGGATATCAATTTAACTAAACTGTTTTTTTGAATATACAAATTTAAAAGACAGTTATCAGTAAACTCCTTAAAAAATCTCCTCCCAAAAACAAGTAAATAGTTTTGTCTGTCGTGTCAAACCCTAGCCAGATAAACATTAAAATTAAAATAAGTTAGAGCCATTTCCAAAACTTTTCATATTTTAAAAATTCACTTATCATTAAACTGCTATACAACGGGTTGTAATCTAAAAACCATATATTATACAGTAATATTTTGAATTCAAACACTCCCTATGCATTCTCTTGAAACAAAATCTTTATCGCTATTTTCGAAAAATCATTTTTTATCAGTAAACTACCCTTAATTTACGGGCTAGGGTCAAAATAAATAAAAAAATACTGTTCCAAGATATTGCTCCACAACACCTCATATATCAATTCCAAACAAAATCCAATCAACTAGTTTAGATCTTTTGCCAGGGATATACAGATAGACAATTGTAAAATACACTTTTTTAGTTCGATCACACATAAAACGTAAAGATTAATCATAATCTTAAGGTCATACATTTTCACGATTACATTACTTTCTCTTGATATGATAAAGTAAAAATGGAACAGGCTGGGCTTCTGACGCCTATCATCAAGTCACCCACAAACCAAACAAGACCAGATTGGTGCCTTTTCAGGGACAAAAATAATGTATTCTTTAAATCATTAGGTTTATTGAGGTATAAGGTATATTTGCGTAGAATATCGCTCATTACGTTTCTTCTAGCTTATTGCACCCATATTTAATATTTTAAAAACAGGTCTTAAGACTTAACGCTATAGTTTTCAGAACTATAAAGGGTTTTTGGAGTAGCCTTAAGCTCTAGTTCTTGCTTTTATTTTGAAAGATTTCGTGACCAATGTTTTCCTCTTAATCAAAAGTGATATCTTTCCCACCTTATACCCGCCTCGGTGGCGTAGTTGGCTAACGCGCTAGTCGTGTTGAGTCAGACCACCGAGGACGGGCAGATCGAGGTTCGAATCTCGGTCGGGTGAACTGGGGGTGGTTTTTCCTAAATGGTTTTCCACTAGGGTTCACTTCCTCTAAATTCAACCTTCCCAATTCCTAATCCATTAGTGTAATTAGTACGTAAGCGTATAACCCGAACGGATAGTAAGACGCGGTGCTAAAATAATTTCCCACCTTATCATATTTTACTCCTGAGAGAAACCAACAGTAAAAATAATTCACTTGAGTCTAAATATTGTGACCCATCTTTATTGTACTAACAGAAGTATTCTCTAATCGTTATGACTGAGATAATTCATAAATATTGATCAACATGTAAGTATCTTTATAAACTGAAAATGTTCATTTTTGAAAACTTAATTTCAAAAATAGTGTTTATTTTGATATTATTAAAACGTCTATACACCTCTTAATTGCTCACTGAAACTCCCAAACCTTTTCCGTTGAGGCAAAACTTGGAAAGTTTTCTAAATATTTCTCTTAGGCAAAACCCATTTATTCCCCTCCTATTCCTACACTCACAGAGACTCTATATCAACGGAACTGTAGAAAATTCTCCCATATCAAATCACTTGTGCGGATGTACAAATTCACACGGTTCTATGTCCACCACTTCCGATATGAAATACAAAACAAATGTTCCAAACAGCTTTGGTGTACATCTATATTGAAAAATGTATATCATTTTTCTTTTTCGACTCTAATGAACATAATTTTTAGGACACGTCTATCAATTTAATGCTGTACCAAAAGAGACTTTGAGCAAATATGAAAAATAATTTAATTACTGCCATATCTTTATGAAAATGAAGTGATGTTAGTGTATTCTACTTCATTTCTAATAATAATTTGAGAATAGTCACCACATAATTATTATAGCACGTTCTGTCACTTGGACAAGGTATATCAATTAAACTCACTTGTCAAAGGGTCGCAATAAATGTTTTATGGAAACTGTACCCTTGGCCTCCACCATCTGAGCTAAATATTGAGGATCACCAAAGTTTCAACAATATTATACACCAACAGTGGAACCTCGTCCATCCGACCTAAACGGGAGTGGCTGTCATCCGGATTGACGAAAAACCGGATAGTCCGGAAATTATAAGAAAAGTTGGCTAAAACAGTAGTATGTATTACTACAAATCACCAGTTTTTTCATAATAACAAATTATAAAACATATGAAACGTGTTACAATCACTATTCACTCATAAAATATTGAGTAAGTCTTTGTTGAGCCAATTTTGAAAGGCGTTTACGAGTGGCGCGGTCACGCACACGTTTTACCGCCATAAGTTCGGCTGACGTTGTTTCCGACTGGTGCTCTAAATAAGACATTACGCTGTCTAGGTGGGTCGTAACTTCCTAATGACACAATCAATTGAGGCAAAACTTTAGTCTGTATGGACAGGAAAATGGTATCAATGAGGGTCGGATAAACTGGGTTCCACTGTATGTCCATATTCGTTTGAAAATATACTTCAAATGGATGAGTCTTTCATGAAGCTATAGGACACGAGATGTGGAAATAATTTCTTTCCAAGAGACCATCTTGCCGTAACTTTATGCTTGTGAACAATTGAAGATTCATTTGACATTTTCGTATGCATGTACAAAGTCAAGAGATATGAGTTCATTCATAAAGTGTTTGGTGCGATTTGGTTATGTTGACATTGGGGTTCTCTCAAGTTTCGGTTTTTCAAAGACCACAACCAAAATACTAAACCGGACTGATACTTTTTTCAGAGCTCTCACTAATGCGTACTTTAGTTTAACTAAACATTTAGAGCATAATTATTAGGTAAATTCTATGTATTATAGTCATATGATTAAAAATGTGCTTATATCAATGAAATTTAAAACTAAATATTGACTCTCCAGTGAATAGGACTAGATTCAAAATAGGAAATTAATATTTTAAAATACACTTTATACGATATTGGATAATAATTATGAAAGGCGCAGGAACTGCATTTGTTTTTATTTAATTTATTTAATCTACGGTCATTTAAAAAAAATGTATTATATTTATAAAATGCATTTTAAAGAAACAACTAGCTCAAACAAGAGAAAATAATTCTCATAATAATTATTTAATTAAATATCTATTGCTATTACCAAAATTTTACTACAAAAAGCGTCATTGATTTAATTTTAAATAAATTAACAGAAGGATATTGTCATAAGAAAGTTTGAGGGTCGAGGACCCACAACTGCCAGAAGCAAGGGTATTCAGGTAAGGTAACCTAAAATATGTTTGGATACTAGTTATTTAGTGGGGGTTTTATTGTAAAAATACAAACACCAGACTCGACATGGTGCTAACCATATCATAGCTCACATCTCATAATATCTCATCAAGGGATGTCAGTGAAAGTTAAACAATAGTCAGATAGTGCATATTATGTATGCCTTTAAAAATAATAACGCAGATAAATTGTTATAGAATACTCTAACGGCACACGTCATATCTGCCCCGGACATTCTTGGTTCGGATTCTCATCGGTTTAGTATACGAGATGATAATCTTTGGTTTTCATGTGTTGGTTACAAATTGGTGCTATATTACTTTGTTCGGCCGCTGGGTAGCTACGATCCTACCATCGTTTATTAAGAGGTTATACTACTGCGTATTAATTTAGGAGGTCATAACATCTAGAAAGGAATATAATAGTTATTAATTCAGGTTGATTTATTGAAACATAGGCCTACTCGTGGGTAACATATTGTGAACTACTATTTCTCTATTTTATCTATATTAAAACCTAGTATAGGTATTAGAAGACTACGTCCATTATAAGGAATTAATAGCCAGAGCTATTATTTATGCTTATTAGTGGGAATTTACTCCATCTAGATATCATATTCTGAAAATTGAAAAATGACACCTGGATACGGGAATCGAACCCGGGACCTCTGGCTTAGTACGCCCATGCTCTAACCACTGAGCTATCCCGATTCCCGTGTCCAGGTGTCATTTTTCAATTTTCAGAATACGTCCATTATGGTTGACGCCACGTGTGTACTCCTGATAAGTTAGATCTTTTACCACACAAACGGCCCCAAAGGAGGGTCCACCCCTATTGGCTGATTTCACTTGGTAAAAATAAATCAGCCAAGGTCACTTTCACGGGCTTAAAAATATGTACACCTGGGTCGCAGAAACCTGGTCAGATTGTCTGTTCTCTAATGCTAATGTTTATGTCAGGATAGTAAATACCAACAAAAAACAACCAGTAATGGTACCCTGGTTTGTAAAAGTGAGAAAAAGTGAAGCTCAATATGTCTTTCTGAAAACTGTAACAAAAATGTATGTAAGAGTTAACTTGAGATCTATTTCGTACCCCTACTTAAAGTCTTAAAGAGTCCATCAAATCGTTTTATACTTAATGCATACAAATGATATAATTGTCCCTGATCAACTCTCTTGGCTATGGTCTGTGATAAAGTGTGGAACCAAATTAAAAAACTGAGACCGTTCTCCCCTAGTTCACCCCCTAGTTCACCCCCTAGTTCACCCCCTAGTTCACCACCTAGTTCACCACCTAGTTCACCCCCTAGTTCATCCCCTAGTTCACCCCCTAGTTCACCCCCTACTACACTACAAATAGAATGAATGTACTGTACCTATTATTGTTAGGTTGGCCTTAAAATATTAGGTCGGGGATGAATCACAATTCATTAGAAATAGATATCTCTTTCCTAAAATAAATACGATACTTTAAAAAACATAATATTAAATAAAATTGTATAATATTACAGACTATACGTATTAGTTTAGAACTCATTATTTAGAAAAATAAAACACTCAAGGGTGGGCAAACAAGTTTAAGTATCAGGTTTGTCTAATAGAGTCTACCGGTGATGGGAGTTCAACTTTCGAATCCAAGAAAGGCATAGGGAAAATTTTCCGTTTATTTTTGGCGTATGGCACTATGGTTTGTCGGTTAGACATTCCTGGTCTTCTAGCAGTGGTGGATATATAACCGGCTCCTGAGGCTAGGACACCATTTAAAGGCGGTTACTTAGGTCCGATGAGATGATAATGACGATGATTATATTGGGCTTGTAAAAGTCTTAAACCTAACTTTAGCCTAGTTAATCAAACCATGGCGACCATAGAAACAGTTCCCATCGAGAAAAATATTCATGGTACCACCGGGAATCTAACACGGGACCTCTGGATTAGTAGCCTGGAATTGAACCTGGCACCTCTGGATTAGTAGCCTGGAATCGAACCTGTCACCTCTAGATTAGTAGCCTGGAATCGAACCTGTCACCTCTAGATTAGTAGCCTGGAATCGAACCTGTCACCTCTAGATTAGTGGCCTGGAATCGAACCTGTCACCTATAGATTAGTAGCCTGGAATCGAACCTGTCACCTCTAGATTAGTAGCCTGAAATCGAACCTGTCACCTCTAGATTAGTAGCCTGGAATGCTGACCACTAGATCAAGAGGCCAGCCTATTGAAGGTGCTTTATCCTAAATGACTTACCACATATCTTCCATGGAAATACGCTGTGTTTCATTCTAAATGATAATATCTTCATCATTACCTCATTAGCATAGTTAAAATGGGGATTGTTTTTGATAAGTGGTAAGATGCAGTGAATATAAAATATATATATTTTGTTAAAGACAGTTCCCTCTGAAATTTTATCGATTTTTTTTAAATATATAATTTTATTGAAAATGTATTTATTCCCAGGTTTCGACTCCCGACCGTTATCAGATCCCGGAATACAATAAAACTCTGTCTGACGAAAAAGTGAAACAAAGAGAACAATGTCATCAGAACAGTTGAAGGGAGAAAGAGGTCGTGGGAGAGGTTAGCCAATAGTGTGATAGGCGTGTAACAGACACTTTTGGTAGAAATGTGACAGTCTCGTCGCGTCTATATAAATAATTGAGATTTTATATTTTACAACTTTTCTTTCAGGAACGCGCCCAAAAGGCTTTTAATGAAAAATAGAAAGAATAGTTTCGTGGAAATCTCTAGAGATACGAGAGTACTGTATGGTAGAGCGAGGGCTCACAAGATATTGTAATGTAGATATTCTAGATAGAATTAACAACCTTTGAGACTTTTTTTTCCTGCTTCATACTACCCATTCGGGCTAGTCGCATGGATATACTAACGGGATGAAAAAAATAGAATGTACGGGAAATGTAGGCCTACCTAGAAATAAGAAAGTTCTTTTAAATTTTAAATCGTAAAATTTCTCGAAAAACATTTTGATAAAAATTCCATTCTCCTGAATCCCAGAGTAAGGAGATGTATTTTTAAAGGCTTAAATGATCATAGTTATGTTAAGTAAACCTGATGTTAGTGACAAATTAAACCACCGAACACTGGTCGATAAATGAATGTGAGAAGAGAACTTGATAAGGTTTCCAATGGCATTAAGATAATTAAACTGAAGTGGAAACTTTATAAGTTGGGATATCTAGGCTGCGTTCGTTCCATACAAATAGCTATTAGGGTTGCTGGTAAAAACTAAAAGAAAAAATTGTATATTACACCATTAAATGAAACTATATTTATCTATACTTGTCACCAGTAAACCAGAACAGACAGCATTGACGCCTCAGCTTGTATGTCCACCGGAGCAGGTAAAGTGTTTTTATGATTATTTATCACGTTTATTACAGTGACTAGCGACTTAAGCTAAATGGTAAGAATAAGAAAGGTCGTATTTAGAGCATCTACGATCTCACTAATGTGTAGAGAGGTTGAGAACATCAAAGGTAGCCAGTTGTTTGCCCAATGAGTCACATAACTGTCTTGAAGGTGGCCATTAGTCTGCCAGTAATATCAAGTACTCTATTAAAGGTGGCCAGTTGACTGCCTCTCATATCAAGTACTCTATTAAAGGTGGCCAGTTGACTGCATCTCATATCAAGTACTTTATTAAAGGTATCCAGTTGACTGCATCTCATATCAAGTACTCTATTAAAGGTGGCCAGTTGACTGCATCTCATATAAGTACTTTATTAAAGGTGGCCAGTTGACTGCATCTCATATCAAGTACTCTATTGAAGTGGCCAATTGACTGCATCTCATATCAAGTACTACTTTGAAAGCAAACAATCGTCAAACTTTTGCAGTTTTGGGATTTAAAATAAAATAGCTTAGGTAGTCTTCTACCTCTTGTATAAAATCACTATTAGTTTGTCCTGATCTACCTCCAAACTGGCTGCCATCTCATCTATATTCACACAAGACTTGAAAATAGAATACTTTCTATAATTCAAATGGCGTTGGCATTGATTTTTGGGTGAAGGCTCAGTTGATTTCATCTGATTTCAAAGAAATTAATGAGGATATTAGATAACAGTTTGTATACAGTATCAAAAAGAGGGTAGTTTAATTTAAAGCGGATCAAAGAGAATTAAAAACCATTTTGAAAAATCTGAGGTTGTAATAAATGCGGTCGGTTTTTTCAAGGCTGAGTCTTTAATAAGCAACTATAATTAATACTTTAATAAATTATTAAAATTGTTAGACTTGTCTGTGTTTGTTAAATTATTTCCCTAATTTACTGAATATGTTTACACTTGTTTTACTGTGATTATAAAAATAACAGTTTTTTGTTACTATTTTTACTCCGTGCTGGCCAAAGCTTACTACACTAATGGAGTGAAAACGAAGGAAGTAGAATTTAGAGGGGATGTACCAACA
This sequence comes from Timema bartmani, assembly GCA_902151455.1. Taxonomy (NCBI): domain Eukaryota; kingdom Metazoa; phylum Arthropoda; class Insecta; order Phasmatodea; family Timematidae; genus Timema; species Timema bartmani. The sequence continues at coordinate 34,367 of CABFWB010001478.1, forward strand.
TTTGCGTTGTAGCAGCGCTTTAGTTAGCACTAAATAAGCCGACTATATTTACAGGGATATAAAACATGAAGGTTAATCCTTTAAAAGATAAATTTAAAATTCATGTTGACATAAGAGTTTAATAGAACAAACAAAACAAATCATTACAAAGCAGTAGCTAAAACACAATCCATCACTTCTATTGTTGACCGGCCAAATGGGCCAAAGTACCAAGTACAACAATAAGTCTAGTAACTGATACAGTCGGCGTGAAGTGACATGGGTCTAATCCCTCATCCAGACTGTAAAACCTAGCTGGTTTTATTAACTATCGCCTCACTCTTCTAAGAGAGGTATGATTATACTTTCTAGAACGAAACACTAAACTAAGGATAATTTAAGTTACTCCCCGATTGGGAGACAAATACTACAAACACAATATAGTTGCAATAGTAAATTTGTTGCAACAAACATCTAGAGCATAACGACTGACCAGCAAGGCATGGCCGGAGCCCACACAACATTTAAGACTAAATAACCCTATTTTAAGAGGGGAGAACGATATGTGCCTGTGAAGGTAGCATTGAAATGTTAACTATATAGTATTGGTTACATAAGTTACAGAGAACTGTATATCTGTCCCAGTCATAGAAACACCGGGCTAATATCTTATAGAAAGTGGTCATTCAGGATTCTAGGCCTCTACACAATAAAGGCAGGCTTGTTACTAATTAGTATTGCCAGACATAATGAGTTTAACCACACTCAAGCATAGGCACAAACTACATGTCAGATAAAGGTTATTAACAATCAGAAAGTTATCATTCAGCCCTAGAAGGGAATCAAACATGAACATCTAGCATTGTGCGGGCCGCGCCAGAAGGGCAGTGACAAGCCCACAAGTTGCGTACCGCATGACAGGTGAACAACTAACAATTACCTAACTAGGTCTCAATAACGGGCCTTGAACAACCTAAATTCCTCCTTTCCTATCGGAAGGTACTGCAGCCCGGAACATGGTCATACTGGCCAGGGCGTGAGATACACTCCAATGAAACTACTGGTCTTAAGGACTGAGATGTCAACATGACTTCGACTATCAAAACCTAACCTAATTATACATAATATAGTCGACAAACTTTATAATGACAAACACTCTTAATTTGTAAGAATAATCCTAGCTGAATTACTTGACTCTGGAAGTAGAACGTCCTGCTACTTCTAATGTTAATAAAACTATATAGTTTACGACAAGTGTTTCCGTCTGTCCAGCGAGTCTGACGGCACAATCATCGTGAACTCGATATCTTCTTTGAACGGTGCCGATAGAGATCAGTCGTCGAGTACAAGATTGGAACTGTGTTTGTGCAACGGGTGTGGAGGGTTGTGAGGTACACTTCTCGACGTTTGGTAGAGCAAGTAGGCACCTGGCAATGACGTACTCACCCTCGCGAGCCATGTTCCAAGTCCACTCAGTACATTAGTACACTTGGTGGTCTAGTTGAGTTGAGTACAGTCTGCTTGTCCTTGCGACTCTTCCCACGGAGACATTCTCACCAGGCGATGTTCTCGAGGCGTGGTATGTAACAAATTATGTTACAACATTAATATATATATAATTAGGTAGCCATATATATTTTATCGTGGAAAGTCATTTTCTCTAGCTACAGTAGCCCCATGGCTTCTTTGGTGCTGACTGACAGCTCACAGCTGACAGATGACGGCTTTGGAAAGCTACCAGACCAAATTATGTATCCCTACGCCGAACCATATGATCTGCAAAAAACATGTGTTTAGCAGCTGTCACTTCTGACAGTCAAAATTTAGGTTTATAAATAAATGTTGACTGTCAGAAGTCAGCTGTGAACTGTCAGTCAGCACCAAAGAAGCCATGGGGCTACTGTAGTGCAGTTTGTATGGGCTAGGACTGCTAAGCCCGCTACAGCGTTAGTGAAAAGGATTATGGTATTAATAATAAAGTCCCTTTTTACACTAAATAGCGGTTTAAACCCTGATCTACCTGCCACCAAATAACCAGAATATGATTTTTTATGTTCATTTTCCATCATTTTAAATATCTATTTTACAGAATGTTGATCACTCGTGATTAATTTAAGCAGCTTTTTTCCTGTATAAAATATGCATATATACACACTTTTCACAAAATTTATTTTAATCTCAATACCTCTACTCCACTGTAAACTTGAATGAATTTATTTTAAGTTTTAAAATATTTTTCGCTTTTAATGAAAGATTTGTTTTTTATAACTGAGAATAGACCAGGTATATTTTATTTATATTTTCAATAAAGCAAGAAATTTGGCAATTTTTACAAAATGGTTTATGAGTTGAAGAAAAAGACCTTGAATAGAATCAGATATGTACGCCACACAATTTTATTTCGTTTGGCTTCATATATTTACTGAACACTAAGATTAGGACTTATAATACTATGGCGTTTTATAGAATATAAGGAGAGGGGGAATCAATTATGATAATTATCACCCTAATAGCTCTCGGTCTGAAAGGAACGTGACCTATTAAATCTGAACTATTTATGCTGTCAATCCTTCAGTTATGGGCACTCAATATTTAAAAACAAATCACAGTAGGCCTAAAACATGTACTAACATTTTTTAAAGCATAATCTTGTTTGTCTAATGGCCAGGCAAATAGACGCCATGGGTTTTTTTTTAACTTACTTTTACATAAATATATAATTTTATAAAACTAATATAAATTTAAATGGAGGTTAGAAATATTTGTATACCTCTTTGAAAGGTAATCAACACTGTACACACTTGCTAAATAATAAAGGGGAAGGTCACTTTAAAAAAAAACTCTCAGCTTTTAGAAACCCATGCAGAGTGCTTTGATTTGCTGCCAGCTGTTTGATTTGAAGGGTGATACTCAAGCAGCTGGCAGCAAATCAAAGCACTCTGCATGGGTTTCTAAAAGCTGAGAGTTTTTTTTTAAAGTGACCTTCCCCTTTATTATTTAGCAAGTGTGTACAGTGTTGATTACCTTTCAAAGAGGTATACAAATATTTCTAACCTCCATTTAAATTTATATTAGTTTTATAAAATTATATATTTATGTAAAAGTAAGTTAAAAAAAAACCCATGGCGTCTATTTGCCTGGCCATTAGACAAACAAGATTATGCTTTAAAAAATGTTAGTACATGTTTTAGGCCTACTGTGATTTGTTTTTAAATATTGAGTGCCCATAACTGAAGGATTGACAGCATAAATAGTTCAGATTTAATAGGTCACGTTCCTTTCAGACCGAGAGCTATTAGGGTGATAATTATCATAATTGATTCCCCCTCTCCTTATATTCTATAAAACGCCATAGTATTATAAGTCCTAATCTTAGTGTTCAGTAAATATATGAAGCCAAACGAAATAAAANAGTGAATTAATAATACTAGAGGGAACTTAATCTAGAGAGTGAATTAATAATACTAGAGGGAACTTAATCTAGAGAGTGAATTAATAATACTAGAGGGAACTTAATCTAGAGAGTGAATTAATAATACTAGAGGGAACTTAATCTAGAGAGTGAATTAATAATACTAGAGGGAACTTAATCTAGAGAGTGAATTAATAATACTAGAGGGAACTTAATCTAGAGAGTGAATTAATAATACTAGAGGGAACTTAATCTAGAGAGTGAATTAATAATACTAGAGGGAACTTAATCTAGAGAGTGAATTAATAATACTAGAGGGAACTTAATCTAGAGAGTGAATTAATAATACTAGAGGGAACTTAATCTAGAGAGTGAATTTACACTATTTCAAAAATGGAATAGTCGACTTCTAGATTCACCGTAAAGAATTGCTAGCAAACAAATATGTCTTCTACTATCTTTTTGCACCTTAACACCATTAATCCTCCGTGGGCTAGATGAACGAAAGAGGAAAGTTTTCCGATTTAACTAATAATATAGTATTCGGTATTGGTAGTGTCGCGATCCGATCTCCTTGAACACCTCCTTAACAAGTCAAGAAAAAACTAATACCCCCCACCAGTTTCTTAGCTATACCATCAACTTTGATCCCGAGAGCTGCTGAACTCTTGCAAGCACAAGCAAAACTACTTTTTTTTTAATATGAAATACGTTGCTCTCTTTCTCGCACTCACACTGCGAGGTTTTTTCTTAAATAATTACTAGGGCTAGAAACAAGCAAACTGAATGTTCCTAACCCGTAGTCTTTTTGCACGTGTACGGAAGTTTAGCAACAACAGTACATTCCGATTAGATAAATTTGACACAAACTGAATCTAATTACTCCAGAAAGCTATGCAACAAAACAAGATCATTACAGTAGTATTTTGTATTGAAATGAGGGCATGAGGGGTGCTAAAAAGGATAAGTAAATTCATCAAATATCGAATTGTTTAATGCATTTTATTTATCTACGTGGAAAGACTGTATTACGCTGATAGATTTAACTCCTACCAATTTCTGATATTAAATTGATAGGATCAATATGGCTGATTGTACTGGTCAGGTTAAATGCACTGACCTAAGCGAAATGGTCTTCGATGTGGAAAGCCGAGGTTTGATATCGACCGGGTAAACCTTTGCTAATTTTTCCAAAATACCGTTCTCAAGGTGAGTACTAGTTAAGTTTCTTAAAATCTCCCCTTCACATCTTGATTAATTAAATCGTGATTAGCCTAAGTATCTGTTTACATAACAAGTACAAATAGTTTACCATGGTAAAATAATCCTATTCAAACACCATTAAGTGGTTAAGTGGCTCGATGCCTTTTCTGATAAGTTCTCATATTTCCTCGTAAGCACGTATGATGTTTCAGTAATTAACTCACTTTCGTACAAGTCAAATATTACCGTGTATACGATACAGCTTTTACGATGAATATTAGCAAAAAGATTAACCATCATGAAAAGTTGTAAGTAGATTGGTAGTGATGCAGAACATATTTTTCAACAATTTATAAGTACAAATGCATGAGTAAAAGATTAACTAGTTTTAAGACACATTAGAATGTAGAACAGTGATTTATTTAACTTTCAGTGTATTTTATAGGTGTATTCATAATTTTTTTAAATATGCTGGATTTTTTCAAAATAAACATTAAAACTTAGAATGTATAAACACACACATTGTGCTGGATTATTAAAAAATACACATTAAACTTTTAAATTTAGGCCTATACAAACATAAGCCATTTTCTGAAAATTGTTTTATTTTTGCTAACAACATTAGCTATTTACACACACAAAAAAAGGATGGAATCAATGACCATCTGAATATAGATTTTTTTTAAATAGACACAATTTATATTAGAGAGAATATTTTATGTCTGTAAACTTACAACAGGTTATGAATGTGTCACACAATCATACACTACTTTTAAACACTCACCTAGATAGTTTAGGTATTTCTCCCAACGGGTATTGATTGTATACATCCCGGATGAGTGGAAGGCAGGATCCAGCTGTTGAATCTCTCTTGAAGCAGATACCGTGACGTCCTCATCGGACCTGAAACGATATCTTGAAAAGTTCTCCTTCAAGGCTGTAATAAGAGCCCAAGTCACTCAGATACAAATCCTGACCGTACAGTGTATGTTCTAAAACTTACCAATGTAGAGATAACAGCAAGTTTTGTGTTTTTTAAACCTTGTGCGGTCAGATATTGTCTTGGAGGAGGATCACACCGTCCCTCAGAAGACCAGGACGTTTTATTCTTATGACCTCTTGCAATTTTTTAATCGAAACTCAGTGCTCATCAGCATGAATCGTGCGCCTATGATCTTAGAACGTCTCCAATATCACACCCGATGAGTCCCATAAGATTGTGCCAATCACCTTTCCAGCAAATGGTGTAATTTTAACCTTCTTCTTCCTTGGGCAATTACGGTTTATCCACTCCATTGCTGTTCAATTACTTTTGGAAGTGAAGTGCTGGAGCCATGGCTCGTCATTTGGTACGATTAAATTCAGAAAACTGGGCACCTCCAACACATAGCACCGCCGTAAACTCAATCAGAGGCTGAATGATCTAAAGTGTCAACTCTGGTGTTAGACTGGCCTGCTGATGACGGGTAGATTAGGGTTTGAGTCCCGGTCAGGTCTACTGAGGGTGAGGGTTTCCCGCTCTCCTTCCATGCTACCACTAAAACGCTTCCTTCCTCACCCCTACCTTTTTAAAGTAATGTTCATACATGCGTATAACCTAGCGTGGTAAGACGCGGTGATAAAAACCTCAGGGATGATCCAAATTGCTGTTTTCGGTTGTTTTCTGTAAGCACACGTGGTACTCATCTTGTACAGATTATTGACATCCACTACGATGTGCTGCACAACACCAAGAGATCATCCAAGTTCAGGCTCTATTTTATTTATTTATTTATTTACACTATTCATCCCGATTCCTAGCATGTAGCTCGGGACCTAGATCTCCATCTTGGATTAACATTACATCTTTTAGCTATGTTCTTTTTACTTTCTCGCTATCATACAGGTAGAGTAAGTATTGTGATCGTCAAAAAAATCGAACTCAATATTTTAATGAATCTCGACGTTTCATGACCCCCCAGAATCCGAAAAAGTTGTTTTTGAATATCTGTCTGTCTGTCTGTACCTCTGACTAGAGCCTAAACTATTTTACCGATCAGGCTAAAGCTTGGTATCTAGGGTTTTCATAAGGTTGCCCCGAGGGGGTTTTTGAAATTGAATATCTAACCCTAAAATTAAGGGTAGTTTACTGAAGGGTGAAAAGAGAAAAAGTCGATTTTCTTAAAATCTGCTCTAACGATTTTGATTAAATTTAATTTCAAAACATTTATAAATGTTCTAAACAAAATGGCTACGCTCAATATTTCGGAAAAATTACTTTAAGGGCTCCGGTCTGATGCGTAAATCCCCACTTTTTATCATATCTCCGAAACTATTCGAGATATGAAATTACTTATCATTGTAAATATGTATATCTATTTATAATACAAATATTTTATTCGAATATATATATATATTTTTTTTTTTTAACTTTTCAAACACTAAAGGTAAAGTATTGCGACCGTAAAAAAAATCTAACCTGAAATGTTGATGGATGTCGACGTCTCATGACCCCCAGAACCCTAAAAATTGGTCTTTACAATGCCGACTGTCTGTGTATCTTTTTAACCCCAAAATTAAGATTAGTTTGATAAAAAGCGAAAAGAGAAACAATCGATTTTCTCAAAATCTGTTCTAACGATTTTGATTAAAATTCATATCTAGGCTTTGATTAAGATTATAAATAAACTGGCTATTTTCATTTCCCCATGAAAATGAATTTTAGGGTACTTTACAGAGGTGGAAATTTCCGTATTCCCACAACTATTTGAGATATTAAATAGCTTATCATTGCAAAATTGTAGTACTATTAAAAATAAAAAACTTTTCTATTAAATATATTTTTATCAAACCAACAGTTTCTGAGATATTGTCAAATATATTAATACAATTTTGTGAGCTTTATTTGTAAAAAGATACAACTTAAGTTTTAACGCAATAATTCTCTAATGCCAAGGAGTAATAAATGAGTCTCTCAAAAAGTGTATGTTCTCTTTCTTTCAACCTCTTAGGATAAATGTTTGTATAACAATGATATATCTCTATCATTTTAGATTCAATAGTCAATATTTACCTATTTTATTGATCAAAATTTATAAATGAGGAATTTAATATCAAAGCAATAACCATAGATGTGCAATCCCTAATAAAATTTCGAAAATTTTAAACTGTAAGTTGACATTTTAAAACGAAATGTTGACCCACTGGGACCCAATATCAATATTTTTACTTTCTCGCTACCTTACAGTTTTGTGATCGTAAAATAAAATTGAACTCAAGATTTTTATGGATGTCAACGTCTCATGACTCCCCGAACCCTAAAAAGTGTTTTTTGCAATGCCGTGTGTCAAAACCTAAAATTAATAGCAGTTAACTAAAGGATGAAAAGAGGTAAATTCCATTTTCTCAAAATCGGCTATAAAGATTCTATCTCTTTCATTTTAGACTCAATAGTCAATAATTACCTATTTAATTGATCAAAATTTATAAAAAAGAAATTTAATAGCAATTCAATAACCATGTGATGTCCCCTGGTAAAATGACGAAAATTTTAACCGGAAGTCAACATTTTAATACGAAGTGTTGACCCTTGGGAACACAATATCAATATTTTGTATTGATCCAAATATGCAAATGAAGACGTTAATTCTTTAAAAATAAAATTATGAAATTTAAAACCATGAATAAAAAATGATTTACGTATGTCTAGCACAATTTGTTCTCGGGTTTTCTAGTGTATATTATATTGCGAATTTTGAGTAAATATCTCCATTAAAAAAAAAAAAAAAGAGCGAGAAAGTTCCTGCGGAGTTGCGTATCATTTATTTTAAATACAATAATAAGTTTAGAATAAGCACCTACATCTAAAAGTCATATATTCCCCTCTTTCCTAATAGTTGGTCCGCCCCGGGTACCTTGCCCCACTGGGTGTCCCACCGCGCTCTGGATCTAATAGTCCCCAGATCGGTGAGAGCTCCAGTGGGGGTGGGCATCCCCCTCTCCACCACCTAAGGAGGCACTTTACCGGAGATTTTGCTCCACTTACTACCCACGATATCACCACCTATGGACTTAAAACTAATTTACCTAAATATTTATAAAAATACTTAATACCAACTTAACCTAAGTACAAGTCCTTCTTATAGTTGGCTGCAGGGTCCTTCAGTTGTTATCGCCGATCCATTTTCTGAACTGAGAGCAGCCATCCGATGGATATGTGGACGGACCAGATGCTCAACAACTCCAGCTCAGCATCACACACTTGTTACCAAGTGGGCCGGACCCTATGAGTGAGGGGTTGATTCCTCATCTGAAGATGTTGTTCTCTTGTACTCCCTAGCTGTTATCAAGGTGACCTCCGGTTCATCAGCAGCTCACACTACTGGAATCCAGAGAGCACTCCTGCCCTCAGCTAGGCTCCGGTTTGCCTGAAGATCCCCACCACATTCTACCCAACCAGCCGATAATCCAGTTTGTCTTTGTCACACCTATAGTCAAGCCGTACAGTTATATGTCATCCATATATGTTGTAACGTCACTGTCTTCTGTCATGTCACAGTCGCTCTCCGTCCTGTACCCTTGTCTTAAGTTGACCAGTATATTTTGTCCTCTATTTTTCATTGCAGTTAAGTACTTATCTCTTTCGTATTTGGACACATCATCCGTGATTGCATCTAGGAGACTCCATCGGTCCACTTCACGCAGTATGTGATAAACCGTGCTCGCCTGCAATGGTATCTGTAATTTCATTCTATCTTCCAACGTCTCAATACACTCCCGCACGACGTGTTCCAGCATCGTCTTCCTACCACATTCGCAAGTTCCTTTATCCATCAGTCGTCTAGCAAGGATAGCAGCCTATATGGATCATGCCCAGTAATAAAATATACCAAACATGTAGAGGATTGCAGGTACTCCATTCCCAACTGTTCAGCAACGCTTGGCAATATCTTATGCGTTCTCCTACCTTATTTGCTCATCTCCCACTCGTTTTTCCACTCCTCTTTAAGATATTTCCTAACCCCATTTTTATCCCTGCTCTCATGAAACTAGCCACTTTCTCCATATCACCCTTTCTTATCCAATATAATGCCACTCTGCTCCTCACCTCTAAGTACAAGGGCCAGATACCTAAGGCTCACACAAAGCGTATGTAGCAACAGTCTTGTACGCTCCAGTTAGCCTAAAAAGTACACTTCTCTTAAGGCTTCTGATTTTCCTTCTGATTCTTACCTGTCTGAGCCTATGAGCCCACGCGCCAGCTCCATAACCCACAATGGAGACCAACATAGCTTGGTGATACAATCTGATCGGCCTCATGGACAGTTTAAATCTGCCCTGTCCTATGCTGATTATCTTATTCATAGCTTTCAAAGCTTTTCCACATGCATCATGAAGTCGCGCCTCTCATCCAGTATCACGCCCAGGTATCTGGTGTCCTTGCTTCATATTATTGCCTGTCCGTCAATCTTAACCCTCGGGTTTCTCTCGAGTACCCCCTGAATAGCACGTAAGTTGTCTTTGCAGGAGCTAAACTCAGTTTTACCTTTTTACACTAAAGGTTCAACCCAGTGAGAACTTCGTCACTCTTGGCTTATAATTCTCTTCTAGATGTTGCTTCAACTATTATGAATATATCGTCTGCAAAGGAAACCACCCCCAACGTTTCAGGAAGTGACTCAATCTCCTCTAAACCAGGTTCGAGTGCTACGCCCAAAAGATCGGCCCACAGACCGACCCCTGGGGACATATTTTTTTAAGTTGTTTGCTTACTGTCATTCCTGGATATCTCAGTTTAACGTATCTTCCCTCACAGTAGTCCATAAGACTCTTGTAGAGGTTCCCCGGACACCTAATTTCTCTCAGCCTTCCGAATAGCGCTGGCCACCACAAGTTATCAAACGCTCCCAAAATGTCTACGAATATCCCATTACGTATTTACCTCTAGCCCTATCTACAAGACTCATGGCCTCACAGATAGCGTCCTCCGTATACCTGCCCCTCCTGAAACTATACTGTTGTTGATGCAGCCCCACAGACTATCTGTGATTTTGCAATCTATTGCACAGTATCTTTTCTTGTAATTTTTCACATACATTTAAGAGACAAATCGGTCTGTAGGATTTCGGGAGATGCTGATCCTTATCCTCTCCATTACTTAGGATAACTACCTCACTTTGCTTCCATATGTTTGGTACGCGGCTTGAGTCACGCACTCATTCATCACTCTAACTAAGAAGGGTGCTACCTGCTCGCAGATCTATTGAAGGACCTGCACCCTGATTCCATCTGGTCCAAGTGCCTTCTTCTTTTTCATTTCAGCCATAAGTCTTATTACCTCATCCTGGGTTACTGGATCTGTCACCTCATAATTGTCGTAACTACTCATCATGTCCTGTCTAGCAATCACTTGTCCTTCGTCTTCTTCTCCACCTTCGTCTGGAAGTTGGCTGTCTATCAGCAGCCTCACTGACTCCTCCCAATTTGATGTAAATCCTCCCCCCAGCTTATTTTGTGTCGATATAATTGTTGGGGGCCTTACCTTTCCTGTAGCTATCTGGAACGGTATTCCCCATGCGTTACTTCTCAATTTCTCCTGCAAATATCGCTCCCAGCTTTCTCTCTTCACCGTCACCAGGGTGGATTCAAACTCTTCCTTTTTCCGTTTATACACCTTGAGGAGCAGTCCACGACTAGCAGGATCTATAGACCTCTGATATCTCCTTCATGCTACCCTCATCTCCCTTCGGATTCTACCAAGTCGTTCGTTCCATGGTTGATTGTTTATATTCATTGTATCTTTCACCATTAGGATAGATGCCCTCATAGCTCTCTGAACTGACCTGGTAAACTTCTTGGTGGCGATATTGACATTTCCTCCTTCAGCCACTTCCGGTGGCAGCACCAGCAGCCCTCTTAGCCTGTCCCAGTTTGTCTTCCTTATGTTGTATCTTATCCTTTTCACCATGTCTATCTACTCTTGCCTTCTACCTTATATTTCTATTTCAAAGGTGCTCAAATTATGGTCACTGATTGTCAATCCGTCCAGCACATTTTAAGCAACCATTTCCCCAGCTTCTTGACTTTGGAGTGTCACGTCTATGTTGGAACTCGCCCCAGCTCTCCCTTGGTATGTTGGGGTATTCCCCGGTAGGCTCGCTTCTATAAGTCTTCTCGCCACAATTATCTCCTCCAAATTCTCTTCCCTCTTATAGGCAAAATATCCTCCTTTTATTTCATCCACTCTCCTCCACACATCGATGAACCACAGGGGTGACCTATAATTCGTATCTGCTAAGTAAATAACAGGAGTATCTCCATATACGTCATCTACTGCCTCAATCATTCCTAAATATGGTTCTATAATCTTCTCTATACTGGAATTACATATTGACAAGAATGACTGTGCCTTTTCTAGATCTTACCTCAACACAAGTGACTCTCTCGTTGCATAATTGATCAACCCTTGTGATAGTTAGATGCTTATTAAAGACCCCTACTGCACTCTTTGGTGACTTTCCAGATACCACTATCCTCGCATTCACCGGCATCTGTGGTAGCTTCCCGCCTAGGATACTATACGGTTCCTGCAGACAGACTATGTCTAGCTGCAGGTCCTCTACCACCTTCCTGATCTCATCCGTTGCAGTCGCACTCAGCATAGCATTCAACTGCCCAATCTTTAATGTTTCATCTGTAGCCCTTATGAGTTATATGTAAAAACATAATATTTGGGCCAAGCTTCCTTCGAGTCAAACGCTATGCGACCGTTTGCTTTTACAAAATGCCGTTAAAGCTCCTCAACATCAAGCTTTCCGTCCCTTCTTTCAAATACCTTGTGAATCCTTTTCATTAGTTGTCCCACCTCCGTAGGTAGGTTCATGGCCTTGAGCTGTATTTTTTCCAAGGCCTCGGGGGTGGCGAAAGCAATAGAATTACCTTTCTCATGGCCAGTTCTTATTACGTGTCTCATGGCCAGGTGGAGGGTTTGCTGCTCTTCCAGCCTTGACAGCTGTAGAGTTTCCTCGAAGTTATTTTATATCTGACCAGGACCTACCATGTCCTCCAATTTATTATCTTCTTCCTCCGCTGCCTTCCCCTCATTCCCATCCGCTGCCTTCTCTCTATCAGTGGACGCTTCCAGTGGCTTCGATGGGTGGTGCTCTTTACCTGTTTCTTCCTTTTGTTCCTCCTCAGCTTCAACAACTTTCCCATTATAACCGGTCCTTTTTTCCAAAACTTCCCCCTCTCGATGTTCCAGAGCTTACGCTTATACTCTTCCACAGTTGAAGTTGAAGTTACTTCCTCTGTCTCTACCTCTACCTTCTCCATTATGTGTTGTCCCGGTTGGGTGCTTATCTTCGCCTCATATTTGCCTTCTCTATACCTTTCTGCTCTCCCCATATTTCTCCTCCTTCTTGAGGGGGAATTCTTCTTTTTATTATCAGACTTACCTTTACTTCTTCTATTGTGTCTGTCCACGTCCATCTAATTTCATCTGTCCAGTATTTTCTGTGGCACCGTCATTAGAGCCCTTATGTCATTACTCTTCATAGTATGTACTCTGTATCTGTCTATCTAAAAGCAGTTTATATGTAGAGCCCTCTCTGGTGTTTGGATGCTTACACTTATCTTTTCCTTTACTACCGCATGGTATACACGTCTGAGTTTTCTCCTTACATTCCTTGAGTTCGTGTCTCACCTTCCCACAGTGGCCACATACCGACTCTTTTTTAGCGTAGAATTTCACCTTGTGCCCTAAATCCCTGCACCTGTTGCATCTCGTAATGACTAAGTAGTCAGGCGCAGTACTCTACAAAGTTATTTGTATGTTCTCGTGAATGATTTCCTCAAAACGTGAACTGTTGAACTCAATTGGTTTAAGAGCTCGGTTGGCAAATTTTGCCCGGACTGTTGTTTGTCACATTTTCCCTGACAGATTAAAAGTCATGACACAATTTGGCAACGTGTTGCATTGATATCACTCCACTGCTATACATTTAAATAATTTGACGATGGATTTTGGCTTAGGAAACTTTATTTACCCACAAAAAAGTGTGTTCTACGCATTTTAACAATAGACCTGTTTTCTAAACGATCGCCATTTTGAACTGCCACTCCGCACCTCCGGCTGCACATGCCATGCCAGTGACAGAACGCCAAGCACTTGAACCCTCTATTGAGTAAAGCAGCCTTTTAGTTTAGCATACAATAGTTACATCGCCTTGCTAAGTAATAGGACGTGTAACCTCGTAATTACTTCGCTGGATATATCGTGGCAATTGTCAACTTAACTTCAGTACAAGTTTCTCTTGTGAATTAAGTTTAAAAACATCACTCTTGTGTATTGGGAAAATATTATCCAATGTATTATTTCAGTTTCCCCATTTTCCTATTATTATCTGAAGCCAATAAAATTGCTTTTGTATCTGTCAATGTTTCTATTAGTTTCAAATTATTAACCATGGGGTCTATAGATTCACAACATAGATCGGGTCCTCACAATATAATATCAAACTCACTATCACAAGGGTTAGCTCAAGGAATACGCATATTGCTAAAACGACTGACTAAGACTCGGGAGGCTGGAGCTTGGTTCCAACTGGCTGTGACGAATAGATGCTCTCCTTAATTGGTATTTACGTTCTCTCTTTTTCTTCACAAGAATTCCAGATAGTGTATGCTATTAATATTTTTCCAAATAGCTATATGGTCTTAGCCTAAAAGATTTAAATCGTTCATAGTCAGTAATGTCGTCAGAGATAACATATAGCTTTAAAACGCCATTTATAACTGTCTAGCTTGTTAGAGAGGCTGACAAATGGCTTGGAGTCACCTTTTTTTGATCTCAGGTGCGTAATTTAATATATATTAATGGTGTTGTCGTTTTTCTGGTAGAGCTACACGTTAGGCTTGGTAATGTAAAGCGTGGTAAGAGATTGAGCTAAGTTAATTTACAACTTGGATGGTAAGAACACTATACTTGGTAGGCATCTCAAACAACTCAACCCTCTTCAGTGGCCAAATGGTCTGAGTCGTCATTCTCATGTTATACTGGCCTGCTGATGATGGGGAGATCGGGGCTTCAAATCTCAGTTGGGTCTACTGAGGGTGGGTTTTTTTTTCTAAACAGTTTCCCACTATTCTTCCACACAAATACGGGTAGATTACCTCTAAAATTCTTCCTTCCTCATACCTACCCTATTAGAGTAATTATCGTATATGCGTTTAACCTGAACAGGTAGTAAGACTCAGTGATAAAAAAAAAAGACGAAAGAAAGATTACAAAACTCATCTTTTGGATTGGGAAAGTGGACTAAATGTTAGGTTCGTTTGGTTTGCCTCTGACAGGGAGGTGAGGAATCGAATCCCGTCTCGACATACTGAGGACTATATTTCTTAAATGGTTCTCTACTCTCTCGCTCTTTCTCTCTCTCTCTCTCTCTCTCCACACAAATGAAGGTAGGCTACAGTCCCTCATTCCTACCTAATTATGTTAATTAAAATGCGTATAGCCACAAATCGTAATAAGACACGGTGGGGAAAATATGTTCGAGGTTCTAAGACTGGATTTAAGAGTTATGAGTTTATGTCTCGATGAATACCAAACAGTAATGATTTTAGAATGGTGTTTGTTCCGATTTACTATTTAAATAAACTCTCTGGTATATGGTTGTCCTTATATTTATTAGAATAAGCAATTAATGTTCAGAACAGAACCATTTGATTGTAAGAAAAAAGTGAGGACCATTCAATATCACTAAAGTATTTCAACCTTAAAATGCAAACTTGGAATAGGGACAAGCGGAGACTGCGACATTTGTAATTGCAGGGGTCTTACGTTCTTGTCCAGTCCCTCTCTCATCCCCACCCCCTACCACTTCAAACCCTTAAAACTTCCCACCCCCGTATCACGCGGGCTCCGTCCCAAAGCTTCGAGGCTGCGTCATCACCCGGAGGGCAAACCAACCCAGAAAGTTGCCCCATTAAACCAAGCACTACCACTTCAGCTACGTTAGTAGCCTTTACTAGAGAGGGCGGGGAAGATTGTTTTGTTTTAATGGCGTTTTTACAAGTATTATACAACAAACAAGTGTTGTTACATTAACAACCAACTCTATGAGAAAACCACGCTAAACTCCCTGACAATTTCATTCAGCCATTATTCGTTGCAACTGTAACTCTTGAATTACTCTACCCAGTTGGGCTCAGTGGTTGGGTTTGTGGTGTTAAAAGCATTTAAACTGTTTAATATAAAGTTAAATATTATCAAGACTCTTACTTCTTACACTTTTCCTTTATCATGAAGTGACGTAGACTTGGCAAGAAGTTGTCAGGTTAGCTGTGATGAGAGTCAATCGCATCTGTAGGCTCGTGGAATGAGAGTCAATCGCATCTGTAGGTTCGTGGAATGAGAGTCAATCGCATCTGTAGGTTCGTGGAATGAGAGTCAATCGCGTCTGTAGGTTCGTGGAGTGAGAGTCAATCGCGTCTGTAGGTTCGTGGAATGAGAGTCAATCGCATCTGTAGGTTCGTGGAATGAGAGTCAATCGCATCTGTAGGTTCGTGGAGTGAGAGTCAATCGCATCTGTAGGTTCGTGGAATGAGAGTCAATAGCATCTGTAGGTTCGTGGAATGAGAGTCAATCGCATACTGTAGGTTCGTGGAATGAATAAGTCTTGTTTACTTGTGATTAGGACGTTGGAGTAGTGCTACTCTATCACCCCACGAATGCGAATACATTTAATCAAAGCTAGAGCTTTCTGGCATCTAAAACATTATTGTAATTTAATATGAAGAAACCATACGGGTAGTAATATAAAAGGGTGAAAGTCATTGTAGAATCAATATAGATTAGTCTTCAAATCATCTCAATGTTTGAATATAGAGCTATTTCAGCATGTTCAACTATTGAGCTCAGTAACAGCATGTTAGAGAGGTTATCTCATAAACAACATGTTTGACAGGTAAGCTTAGTAACAGCATGTTCAACTAGTGAGCTCAGTGACAACATGTTCAACTAGTGAGCTCAGTGACAGCATGTTCAACTAGTGAGCTCAGTGACAACATGTTCAACTAGTGAGCTCAGTGACACCATGTTCAACTAGTGAGCTCAGTGACAACATGTTCAACTAGTGAGCTCAGTGACAACATGTTCAACAGATAAGTCCAGTAGCAGCATGTTTGATTGGCTGGCTAGGACATTACTTGGAAAGTTTGGATTTTGATTTAATCCCATTCGGATGAACTTATTGAATAACCTCTACGGAATTGAAGATTAAATGAAAAACTCACTTTTAGGTCATTACAAAGGGGAAGAATACCATTTGATATGAAATGTTGGTTACGTTAAATTTAGTTATCAAGGAGTGGTACACCAGTTGTGGGAATTATTGTTCGTGCTGATACTTCCAATTATTAGGTAATTGCAGTTTTTGAGCTCGACATTTAGTAAAACGCACTGCTGCAGATTTACTCGATTGTACATTTGTCTTTTGTCCGTCCCTGAATAACCTGATTTAAGGGGAGCTAATTAGTGTCCACCTCTTTCATCTTGTGGAATTAAAATTAAATATGTACACAATTATCCCCTTCTCTGAACAAGAACACTAAATCATACCAAATAAGTTGCCTTAGCTACACAATCAAAAGTCTCAAGCCATCTTTGTCCATTAAACCCAGATTTGGATGTGTTGTTATTTATTTAAAAGATAAGAAAATAAAACTGTATACAAGATGAGGCTTTGGCAACTTTCATGATTATGTCAACGAGATACAGTAAGAGATTAACGAATTAACCACATCTTTGCCATTGCTGATGATAAAATTGAAAGATAAACAAGAACATATTTAGTTATTGAACTACAATTTAATTTTAATTTAATTTTTAGCACCGCGTCTTACTACCCGTTCGGGTTATACGCTTAAGTACTAATTACACTAATGGATTAGGAATTGGGGAGGTTGAATTTAGAGGAGGTGAGCCCGCATTTGCGTTGAGGGAGAGTGGAAAACCATTTAGGAAACCCCCCAGTTCACCCGACCTAGATTCGAACCTTGATCTCCCCGTCCTCGGCGGTCTAGCTCAACACGACTGGCGTGTTAGCTAACTACGCCACCGAGGCAGGTTATTGAAC
Source organism: Timema bartmani (assembly GCA_902151455.1). Classification (NCBI taxonomy): domain Eukaryota; kingdom Metazoa; phylum Arthropoda; class Insecta; order Phasmatodea; family Timematidae; genus Timema; species Timema bartmani. The sequence goes on from CABFWB010001478.1 coordinate 52,076, forward strand.
TACAGAAAAGCATTGGTGTATTATTTTAAAATGCATCCTCCCCACATAGGTCATGTATATTTTTTTATAGTTTGTTTGCCTTATGTACAGTACATATGCAATTATAATTACATAACTAAAGTTAACTTTATTTTATATCAGTACTGAACAACATCATTATAACATTTAAGTACCGAAAAGATACATAAAAATCCATTGCTAGTATTTTTTTTAAATACAGCACCGCATTTTGCCACCCACTTGAGTTATACGCATGTGTACTATATCTAGGTTAATGTGTTTAGGATGAGTACATTTTAATTTAGAGGAAGTGTGCCCATATTTGCATGAGAAGGAGAAAGCACATGTGCATATAGCTAAAAAAAACCAACGTCGTACTTAATTAATCTTCGCTAAGTTTCTCCACATTTCCCTATCCTTGCATACTCTCTTCGCTTCAACAATATCCATACACCGAGTCATACATGCCCTTTTATTCTTAAAACCCTTAGTGTATCTTTTTGACACATTCGTCTACAACATTTAGTCACGCCTTACATGGCCTACCCCTCCCTTTTGATCTCGTATATTTGCTTCGTCACTCGATCCACATTCATCCTCTCAACATGACCGAACCAACGTAAGACACTTCTTTCACAACTAAACTAAACAAGTCATTTAAAATAAATAATGTTAATTATATGATACGTATATAATAAAACATTTAAATATTAAATTGGCATTTAAAATAAAATTATTCAATTAAAAATAATTTAATTAAAATATTTAATAAAAAATGAAAGATTATTAGCTAAAATATGTCTTTGGGAACCCTTTTTATATAACTCCTTCTGGAGCCCTTCTTCTCACGTTTCTAACTTTCTTTTGGACAGCTTCTATCTATCTTAGATGACGCATGGGGTATTTTCAACCTCCTCTACGTTTCCTTGCCTGCACTGGGTATCATCGCTGAGGGAACTGTATGTTACTATTGAGAAACAGCGTTGTCAATCTCTCCTTAAATATAAGACAAGTCTCGTAACGCTGGTTAATCGAGGTTACTTCTTGCCCAGCACACCACCTACCGACCTAACTGAGAGCGAGGAGATTGGACAACAATTAACTGAGAGAGAGCGTAGATAAAGCTTTTCTCTAAGAGACCTGCAGTTGCCTCAGCAATGATATTGAGTGTAGTGTATGTGCCTTCACAAGACACGCCGCTAGCTACTGCGAGGCACACTCACATACTGCACCCTTAAAACAATCTACAGCTTTACAATTGTTCAAACTTACACGTTATTAATAAATCTACTTTGGTCATCCTTCACTGAATACCTAAATTATCGACAAACTAAGATATTTCTTCACTAAATAAATACTGGTAATTTGGCCCGCAAGTAGTCTGAGCCTGATAGAAACGACCAACCAGTAATTTCTTCAAATTGGAAAAATCTAATTATACACAAACCCACCGTTATTATATTTTAATAAAGAAAATTGTAAAATTAATAATAATGATTTATTATTACTATTATTATTATTGAGGTTATGAAATGGCCATATAGTGAGGATGGAAAAGGAGAAAGTACCAAAGAGAATGATGGAGATGAAGTATTTAAGAAAAATACACTGCAAGGGAGACTAAGAAAGAGATGGGAGGAGCATATAACAGAAAGTATGTAAATGAGAGGATAAGAATGGAAGAGATTAAAGGAGAAAGAATTTTTGAAAGATAAGAGTAGGATGGAGGCATTTAACTAAACTGATATGGCCACATGCTGCAAACAGTTGATGATTTTTGGAGTATCTCATTCCATATTCGTAATAAATAGCGTTCAAACATTGTTTTATCAATATCAATTTCCATTACACTTGTCACGGAAGAACTAATTAACACAATTAACGCTTCAACAAATACAAGTAGACACAAAGCACATTACCTTCTATATGTCATTGCTTCTAATCCCTCTCAGCTAGCTGTAATATTAATTAGTTTCTACATCGTCCCTTTCAAATCTGAAAGTAGTTTCCAGGAATTTTGCTTTTTGTATGCACTTAGTCCCGCTAATCGGGTCTGCTCTAAACTACTGATGGCTCTGGGAACACTGTAGATTTGTGAATTACAGAGACCGGTTGGATTTGAATTTGTGTCTCCTCCGTTTATTAGAGTAGCCACTGATATGACACTTCTATTACAACAGCAGTTAATGGAATCTTTAATAGTTTCCTATTTTACATCCACGTAGATGCGGGTACACTTAGTTAAAACCCACTTCGGTGGTCGCGTGGTCAACGCGCTATTCTCACAATAAACAAGACTGCTGATTACGGTGAGATCAAGGTTCGAATCTTGGTCGGATGTATCGAGGGTGGTTTTTCATAAACTGGTTTTCAACTCTACATCCACGTAAATGCAGTACAATTCCTATCAATATAACCTACCTAATCTCTAAAAGCATTGGCATAATTCCCGAACCCAAACGGGTAATAATACGTGGTGCTAAAAAATATAAACTTTATTAAAATGTTATAAACTCCCTCCAACCCCCTCTTCACCATTATCTTATTTTGAACTAATACAGCCCGGATACTAGGTAGGAAGACGTCATGAAAAAAAAATATGCGAGGCTCAAACGGAGCAAATTTTAAACTTGTGATTAGTGGGTGTTTGCTAGCGGACTGTGTACTTAGGCGGAATCCTACCTCTGTTATAAGGTCTTGTTTGCCGCCATCTAGCTACGGAAGAATGGTAAACTTGAATGAATATACAATGAAGGGACTGGACTCTGTGTTGAGACTATTAGCATAACTGCATACCATTATATTCCACGACTAGGTGTGTTCACAAACACAACTATATTGATCACAGCTCAACAGACTCCTAATGTAGACAAATATAAGCCTGAATAACGTCAACGCGTTTCAATACCCATTTGGGTTATGCAACCATTAATTCCGTAAAAGTGTTAGGGATGTGAAAGGTTGAATGTATCCTTATTTACGTGGAGATAGAAAGAGTGTGAAATACCATTTAGTAAAAATCGACATCATTAAACCTAACCGGGATTCAAACCACAATATTCCCATAACTGGTAGTCCAGAATAGTGAGTTAATGAAATTAATGGGAATTTTAGTAATATACCAAGAAATGTAAACTCTGTGTGTGTGTGTGTGTGTGTGTGTGTGTGTGTGTGTGTGTGTGTGTGTGTGTGTGTGTGTGTGTGTGTGTGTG
>CABFWB010001478.1:61868-90591 GCA_902151455.1 Timema bartmani
CACTTGTTTTTATCTTACTTAGTTATCTTAACTATCACTTGTTTTTATCTTACTTAGTTATCTTAACTATCACTTGTTTTTATCTTACTTAGTTATCTTAACTATCACTTGTTTTTATCTTACTTAGTTATCTTAACTATCACTTGTTTTTATCTTACTTAGTTATCTTAACTATCACTTGTTTTTATCTTACTTAGTTATCTTAACTATCACTTGTTTTTATCTTACTTAGTTATCTTAACTATCACTTGTTTTTATCTTACTTAGTTATCTTAACTATCACTTGTTTTTATCTTACTTAGTTATCTTAACTATCACTTGTTTTTATCTTACTTAGTTATCTTAACTATCACTTGTTTTTATCTTACTTAGTTATCTTAACTATCACTTGTTTTTATCTTACTTAGTTATCTTAACTATCACTTGTTTTTATCTTACTTAGTTATCTTAACTATCACTTGTTTTTATCTTACTTAGTTATCTTAACTATCACTTGTTTTTATCTTACTTAGTTATCTTAACTATCACTTGTTTTTATCTTACTTAGTTATCTTAACTATCACTTGTTTTTATCTTACTTAGTTATCTTAACTATCACTTGTTTTTATCTTACTTAGTTATCTTAACTATCACTTGTTTTTATCTTACTTAGTTATCTTAACTATCACTTGTTTTTATCTTACTTAGTTATCTTAACTATCACTTGTTTTTATCTTACTTAGTTATCTTAACTATCACTTGTTTTTATCTTACTTAGTTATCTTAACTATCACTTCTCTATTATTATTTCTTTCCAAATTGTTTCGTAAATAATGTGACTGTTGGTTATGTATGGTCCATGGTTATACTGTTTAACACAACAACCCGCACTGAACGAATTTCTCTTAAAACAATTGGCATACGATTTTTTTAATACACTATTTTTTCAAAACTTTGTTCTTTTTAGTACATGGCAATATTTTTCTAACGCATTTTATATATATTAAGGTAGCTCGCTTTTAAAAAACTGACTCATTTATATATTTTTACCAAATAACATTTTTTTAATTTATCATGTTTCTATTTATAATAGATAACAAAATAATGTTTTTATGGCAGACTGTTCCTTAATTAATGTAGCTAGTTTGAATAAGGCTGTTAAACCTTTATGTTTTTAGTACACTGTGTTTAGTTTGTGGCATTAGCTTTTCCGCCTAGCATACGAACATAATTTTACAAAATAATGTTTTTGCTGAGTGAGTTTTATCTTGAGTAAGGCAAATCCATAGTTAAATTTTGTAACACAACGTTTATTTATGAACATAGTTCTTTTGAATACGTCTGAAACAAATTTATAATATGTTTAAAAAAAAACTGTTTCTTACGAAAAGTGGCTCTTGATTTAAGTGCATTCAACGTTAATATGTTTGTACAACATAGTTTCTTATTTAACGTGACTTTATTTGATTATGATTTCAGCATTGTTAATTTTGAATTACACTATTTATTAATGAACATGAGCAAGGTTTATACAAAGTAATAATTTGGTAAAAATACATTTTATTACAAAACGTTGCGGTCTAGTGTATGGATTACACAAAATTTTATTTTTGCATCACAATGTTTCTTACTGAACGTTACTATTTTAATCATGCCACCACAAGGCTATATTTATGTAATATAATATTTATATTTGAAAAGTGATATTCTTGTAGGCTGCAACAGGATTGTGTTTTTGGTAAGCATTGCTTCGAACTAAACTTGGTTATCTTACTACTTCCAAACGATATATCTGGTTATACACTGTCTGTTCCTTACAGACAATGGCTCTCATAAATGCTGTCACACAGTTTTTTGATCTAACCATTCGTTAAGTGGCTATCTTTATGAAGACCTACACACGTCTATTATTTTTAACATTATTTCTTACTGGACTCGCCTCCTAAGAGCGATTGCCACATGATTAAAATTTGGCTAAGCAATTTTTAAAACTGAATGAGGCTCATTTGAGCAGTCCGCCAAACTAGTGAGCCTATACTTTTTAAACATACTGACACGTACTAAGCTTTGCTCTCCTGAATGTCCTGAGTATGACTCCCTACTGATCCATTTTATTGATAATTTCGCACTGCTATATTTTTTAAACACACTTTTTCTTAGGGAAAGTGGTTTTCTTAAACGTGTATTCCACAGGACAATATTTATGCAACACTCTATAGCAAAAAGTGGCGCACTTTAGTTTGAGCGTCACAGAGTAGTATATTTATAACTAACTTTTTCTTACGGAAAGTGACTCTCTTTAATTTTAATTCCACATGATAATATTCATATAACTCATCGTTTTTTACAGAACGTGGTGGCACTTATAAGTTTGAATGACACAGGATAATATTTTTTTAATTACTTTTTCTCACAGAGTGTTTTCGAGAACAACTGCTATATAGTTATTTCTTGTAAGAAATGGTATCTTACTGATCGTGGATCGATCTAAATAGTATGTCTGCCTTTCACCTTTTATTTGAACACATTCTTTACCATTTAACTTGGTCATCTTGATTAAAGTTAGCTAATGTATGTTCTGGACAAGTTTATACTGTTTAGGCCCACTCCACAAGTTTGTTTTATACTAACTATTACATATTCAAATTACTCTATCAAGTACCGTTACCACACGTTTATTTTTTATAACATAACATCTCCTATTTAATCTAGCTTTCTTTTACTTTTGTTAAACTTGGTTATTTACTAATTGTGTTTCTCTGTTATTGTTAAAACATGGCTATATTGAGTGTTTCTGCCCCACGGATAACTGTGCATCGTTATATTTTTTCTACCAAACCTGGATTTCTTGTAAAATAAATCTGCTAAACGGTTTTTTTACAAATATTTCTCATTAAATGTTAATATATTAATTAAGGTTGACACGAGGTTATATTTTTGTAACACACGATTTAAAATAAACTGTTGTTCAAGAGAGAATGTCACATACATAATATTTTTGTTACGTCCTGTTAATTACTAAACATGGCTCTCCGAATACGTTTTATCCCAAGGTTTTTGCAACACATGGATCTTACTTATTATTGAAAGTATGTTTGTTCTTGAATACTTAAAACAAGGTTTGTTTGTAGCAAACTTTTATTATTGGATACTAAACGCAGCTTTAATGAATACGTCCACAACAAGGTCAACTTTTGGAATATTTACCTTTTTTTTTTTTACAATTTACAATTTTAATATCAATAAAACAAAATACATTGTTAAATTAAAGATCTCCATCTAGATCTCTTCTCAAGGAGAACAAATATTTTGATTTTTATTCCCCATGGTTTTTACTTGGTTAGAGAGCATGTCTTCCTGGAATACGTCTAGAAACTTTTTATTTTGTATCACATTATTATCACCGTATACCTAATGTTGGTTCCATGGGCGTTGGGCCAGCCTGGCGGGCGAGGACAATTGAGTTGGGAGGGTTACACGCCCCCTCCCCAATATTTGTCCTTTATTTGAAAAGTCCACTTTTATTATTTACTTACTTTAAATATTACAGTTATTTCACACATGCACTGTATGCTCTTGTAAACAGATTGGCGTTGCTTAATTCATTACGACAACAACAACATGGCTATTTTCTGTGCATAGCACCGCGTCTTACTACCCATTCGGGTTATACGCTTACGTACTAATTACACTAATGGGTTAGAAATTGGGAAGGTTGAATTTAGATTAAGTGAACCTGAATTTGCGTGGAGGTAAAGGAGAAACTCCTTTAGGAAAACCATCCTCAGTTCACCCGACCGAGATTCAAACCTCGATTTCTCCGTCCTCGGCAGTCAAACTCTACACGAAATTATCGCGTTAGCTAACTACGCCACCGAGGCGGGTCTTACTGGGAACTGAACTTTGGCTATTCTTAATACGTCAACCAAATGTAACTCACTATTCCATATTAATTCTGAACGTGCTTTATTATTAATTAAACCAAATGTAATCAATTTTTCTCACACTGTTCTTACTGAATGACGCAAGTAGTTTTCTTGAATACGTCTTGAAAAAGTTTTTTTTTATTATTCACACTAAATATTGAAAGCGGCTCTTTTAAATACGTGTGTCAATAAAATTATTTTATGTAACACATTGTTATTACACAATGCTGAACCTTCTCTTCAATAATTCTAACAAAAGGTTGTATTTTTGCACATTGCTTTGCAGGTAATTAACTATGCTTTCTTCATTGCATCCAACACAGGTTTTTTTTGTCAAACATTGTTCTTACACAATACTACACATGCCTACAATTATTAACGCTACTCAAAGCTTATTTTAAATAACACATTGTTCTTACTAAATACCGAAAGTTGCTCTTTTAAACACGTCTACCATAAGATTACCTTTATGTAGAGTATTGTTCTCACTGTATACTGAAAGTGGCTTATTTGAATACGTCTACAGGTTTGAAATTTGCATTTACAATCTCCTTAGTGAATTAAAGAAGATGCCTCTTTTCAATACGTTAACACAATTTAATTATTTTGTAACACATTATTCATACTTAAACCAAAATTTGCTTTTTTGTTTACGTCAATCACAAGGTTATTTTAATTGTAGTACACTTTTCTTAATGATTAATGAAAGTGATTTTATCAAAAATATCTACCTCAAGACTCCATTTTTAAAGCACACAGTTCTTACTCAATACTTAATGTTGATCGCAATAATACATTTCCACATTGTAATATTTTTATAACATATTATTATAGATTAATATTTTGAAAGTGGCTCCTTTGATTACGTCCGTGAAATGTTATTATTTTGTATCACAATGTTATTCTGAATACTTCAATTAATTTCCTTGAATAAGTTTACGAAAGATATTTTATGTAGAGCACTGTTTTTATTGAATATTGAAAGTATCTTACTCGAATACATAAAATAAAGTGGTTATTTTTTAAGCACACTGGTCTTAATGAATAATGAACATGCCTGGTTTGAATAAGTCACCAAAATATTTTTTTAATAACAATGTTCCTACTTAAACAAAAAGTGGCTCTTCGAATACGTACTGTACATCACAGATTAGTTTTTCTTTGTAGCCATCATTCTTGTTGCAGTTCAACGTAAATAATTTAAATACGTACTCCAAACAGAATTTTTTTTTATAGCACACTCTTTTCCACTGAATGTCTATATTTAAAATAAAGATTCCACACGGTTATATTTTTATATAAAAAAATTGTATTGAATACTGAACGAGATTCATTGATTACTCCAACCACGAGGTAAACCTTTTTGGCACACTGTTGCTACTGAATCCTAAAGTGACTACGTCTACAATAAAGCAAACATTTGTGCACACAATTCTTAATTTATACTGAACGTGGCTCTCTCAAATACGTTAACCACAAGATCATATTTTTATAGCACACTTTTCTCACTGAATACTGAATACGCATACTAAAGTTGAAATTTCTTCTTTGTAAATATTCTTAGCAATTTAACTTTAATTATATTCTAGAACCTATTATGTTTCATTCCCAATCTTCACAATACTTATTTTGTATTTATAATTAAATTTGTGTCTTAGGCCTTGTTTTATTTTCTGTGTGGATTATTCTGTTGCTATTTGCAAGGTCATATATATATTCATAGAGAACAACATATATTATAACTAATTATTTCTAGTTATGATGTAGTTCCCTCCTCTCTGGAAAGAGAGGGAAGCCATTTTGTTCAACGTCATTTTGTTCATTCCCATATTTACATCTATCATCTACATAAATAATGTTCTATTTTTGGAAAGCTGATTATTTTTTCGTTGGTGGCATTCAAATTCGTTTAGTTTTAAATAAGTAGTTTAAATTAATTTTGAATATTAATTTTTAAGGAGTCATTACTTCTTTGTTTGTAAATATTTTTGTAATTAATTAATTAATCATATAACTTTGACATTTTAGTATTAACACATTGTAAACCACAAAATTATCTTATCTTTTCTATTATATTAATCTTCTTTTAATAATGTACAAGTTGTTAGGCCTGTCTAAGCCAGATTTACTACAGTATTAAACAACCTAACAAAATCTACCCTTCAATTGATTAGCGCATGTAATGTTAGGCTTTGTTTGTAAAAAAAAAAAGTATATTTCTGTCGTAAAAGTGTGTAAAGAGAGAGTGAACTAAATTCACTCTATTTTTTATTAAATGAATTATATAATTTATATTAAAAGCCACGGTCAATAATAATTGGGCATTGCTGAAAACGTGCTTGGGCAGATATATGCCGACCATGTATAAAGTTTGACATTGCAGCTAATTAATAGTATGTAACTGAGAACACCAGTTTAACTGGGAACTGACCCTGTCTAAAAATACAGGGGATGCCAGAGCTTACAGGTGCCAAATTGACTGTCGGAATGAAATATGAATGTGATTTTTTTTTAGTAAGTATACCATAAGGTTAAAGTTTTTTAAAACGCTGTTCTTCCTAAATATTGAATTAATATCTCTGGAAAATGTCTGCCACAAAAGTTATATTTTTATAATTCACACTTTTTTTTCTGAATACAAACTTGGTTCTCTTTTTTACTTCTTACATAAAAAAATATTTTTTCAACACACTGTTATTATAAAATACTGAAAGTGACTGTCTGAAATACATCTACCAAAATGATATGTTTTTATATCAAATTGATTTTATTGAAAACTGAACTAAGCTTCTTTAAATATACAAGTTTATACTTGTGTGACATATTGTTTTTACAAAATACAAAATGTAGCTATTTTGTTGTTTACAAAAGGTTATTCTTTAATATTTTTCACACTGTTCTGACTTCATAATAATACTAGAGCTGCTTTCTTGAATAATTTTTTCACATGATTATAGTTTTGTAGCACTGTTCTTAAACATTTTAAAATTCTCCGCTTTAGTGCTTTTAGAGTAGGGTTGTATTTTGTTAATACGTAGTTCTAGCTGAATGCAGAACTTGGCTCTTTAAATTGGTGTTTTTTTTATCTTTTCTTTATGAATATTGTAAGAGGATTTTTTTTGGCACACTCTTCTTTCTGAATACTTAAAAATATTTTTAAAGTACTTATTCAAAACCTTATCATTTTTTAATATGCTGTTCACATTGAATACCTAACGTAGAACTCTTTAATATCTGTACCAAAAGTGAATTTTGTAAAAATTTATTTTTACTTAATGGTGAAAGCAGTTTTATTAAATACGTCAACACATATGTTATATTTTTTGGTACTTTTTTATAGTAAATACTACAAAGACTCTTATCAATAGATCTGTCATAAAGTAATTTATTTTTGCGTAGTGTTGTTAATGAATACTGAACGTAACTATCTTGACTACGTATATCACAAGTTTACCTTTTTGTAACACAAAGTTCTTACAGAATCCTCTCTTGAAAATGTTTACCAAAATAATACATTTTTATAACACATTATTCTTAGTGAATGCCGAAGGTGTCAATCCATATATGTCTGGCATAAGTTTTTTTATTTTTGCAGCCCATGATTATTACTAGACACTGAACTCGACTCTCTTGAATAGGTTAACAAGGTCATGTTTTTGTAAAATCCTTGCTATTATTTAATACTGAACGTGGCTTCATTTTATGACTCTCTCAAGGCCATTATGAAGTAATACACTATTTCTAATGGACACTGAAAGTGACTCTTAAATTTATCTATAGCACAGCTATATTTTTTGAGCATGGATTTCTTAAATAAGTTTACTAAAAGATTTTTAAACACAGTTATAATGTAGTACTGAACGGTGATTACGTTTACCGAAATATTTTCTGCTTGTAGCACACACTTCTTATTGAATACTAAATCTGGTTTCTTGAATACATCTACCAAAAAATATATATATATTTTTTTAGCATTCTATTCTTACTGAATATTTAGCATTGCTATCTAGAATACATCTTCCTTAAGGGCATTTTATTTTTACACACTTTTTTTAAATGGAATATTGAACGTGACTATTAAATACGGTTATTAATTTGTTTTATAAAAGACTATTACTCTTGATTACTAAATGCGGCTCTATTTAATACATCTACTACAACTTTTTTTTATCACATTTATCTCACTAAATGAGGCATCTGGAACTCTCCAATATAACTTATCTAACACAAGGCTGCCTTTTTGTAATACAGTATTATAGCCTTATACAGAAAGTGACTCTTTTTATTACATCTATTAAAAGGTTATTTTTCTACGCACACTGTTTTAATGACAATTGAAATAGGCCTTTTTGAATAATTTTAACTTTTTTGTTTTGTAGCTTTTCGTTCTTACTGAAACCTTAACGTGGTCTCTTGAATGCGTCTATAAAAAAAGTAATATTTTGTAATAAATAGTTTTTTAATAAATACTAAACGTGGATTTCTTCAACACATTGCTCACAAGATTATCTGTTTATAATACAAAAGTTAACTTTTTGTAAAAAAACAGTCGTTGTGGAATGTTTACTGTGGCTTTTTTTTAAATTTATTCTACCAAATATTATGTTTTTTTTAACACATTGTTTTAACTGAACACTTAAGTTTTTCGCTTGAAGTCCTCCACCAAAAGGTAATTATTTTTTAATACAAGTTAATTTTACTGAATAGAAAAGTTTATCGCTTGAATTAGTCCACCGCGAAGTGATTAATTCTAACACAGGGTTCTTTTTAACTGATTTATAAAGTTTTATGCTTGAATTATTATACTGCAATGTAGTTTTACAGCACACTCAATTAATTTGAATACTCAACATGATTCTCTTGACTATATTTACCACAATTAAATATATTTTTAGCATATTCTTCTTACTTAATACTGGTCTTGGCTCTTTATATCACGTGTCCCATAAGACTAACTTTTTGTAATAAACCTCTTATAATGAATAATGAACACGAACCTTTTGAATTCATCTAAAACCATATTTTGGCAACAAACTGTTTTTTTAAGAATAATAAATTATATTTATTGAATATACAAACACAAGGTTAAATAATGTTAACATTATGTTGTTAAATATAAATTTATTGAATGCATCCAACTAAGGTTATCTTTCCACGGTAAACATTTCTTACGGAATTATGAATTGCTTCTAAATATTACGACTACCATGAGATTATTTTTATAGCACACTATTCTTAATTACTACTTGACTTGTATCTCTTTAAAATATCACTACAAAGTACTATATTTTTGACAAACTGTTCTTATTGAAAACTGAACCGGACACTCTTGACACTCACGCTTACCTATCTTGAATAATTTTACAACGAAGGATTTTTTTTAAAATTTATATCCATTACTAATTACTTAACGTGGCTCTCTTTAACACGTCTATCAAAAGGTTACCCTATTTGTGACAAACTATTTATTATTACTGAATATTGAAAGTGGGTCTTTTGAAATCGTTAGTCACATGTTATATTTTTGTATCACCCATTTTTTTTTATAGGATATTAAAGTAACAATGTTAAATACATTTATGTTATTACTGTTTTTTAACACAATCTTATTTCCCGGTGTGTCAGATCCCCAAAGCAATGGTGACATTTCGCTCGTCCCAACTTACACTACATAGCCACTCTATGGATGAGATTGTTGTGGACTTACTAGCCAGTCTACTACTCATTCGGGACACTTGATTGGACGCCTCCTCAATTTTTTATTCCTAAGAGTGAAGGTGGGACCAGGGTCATCCAAATCTTCTCGGTTTGGATGAAGTTCATCCACTCGCTGTTGTTTTTTTCTCTACTGTCGGAGGGCAGAATAATTCAACAAATCAGGAGGGAATATGAGACTTCAATATCAATTCATTGAAAAGCTGCGTCCATTTAAAACATTAGTGCGTACCAAGGTCAACTACTACTTACTGCAGCTCCTCTGAGCTCCCTTGGGTCATAGTTAGGGGGTGTAAATGGATAGCTGACTACATCTCTCGGATAAGTTTTGGTATCCAATGGTCAGGATATGCGACTACTCACGTTTGCCGAGGGAACGAAGAACATGTGACCTTCCTACTCCCTACCACAGACTGGACATGTTGCTTCTGTATATTTCCTGCTAGAGATCCTCTTCTATACTTCACCACCACCATTAACCTGCACTGTTCCATCATCAAGGGATCGCCAGACGTTGGTAAATTAACGAGGCAGAATTGGCAGTGTCTCTGGTGGCCCTCCACTGGGTCAAAGAAATATTCAATTCTCACTATATTGGCCAACATAACGATGTCCTATGGGCTCCTCCAAGGACGAGGTCTAGTATCGTTGAACCCACTCATTCGGAGATCACACAATGCACATGGGATACCTGGTCTTTATTCCATTACCGGAGTATTGAGGTCTTCAGGCTACCCTCAAAGTTGAACCCCGCGGATGTGGTATCACGACTAGAGATATTATATATCCTACGACGTGAAGCTGCCACCGCTGAACCCATCAACTCGTATCTCTCAGAAAACCTGGTTTAAAGAAAAACATCAAGCTATAGCTATGTGTGTAGTAATTAAAAGTAAAGGATGTTTAGATTAGGCACTGGGTACCCATCAGTTTCTAGGCTGTTCTGGAAACCTACCCTCGTGGTCTTTACCACTGCGAGAAGCAGAATAAAGCCGGGTAGTGAGGGCAATTGGGACTCAGCTGGAGCTCGGTAAAAGGACCTACACTCTTCTTACTCATTACTAAGCGTGAATCTTTTAAATACATGAACCAGAAACTATATTTTTATATCATTATATTATAAATATATTGAGCGTCTGGGCTACATCACTCGTAGCCCAGTAGTGTGCAGAATACAGTACTAATGTACCGTTGTCCGGGGGACTCCCGAATGTACTAATCGTACATCTTTTCTGTGGAGGCTCTTTCCATGTCCCGATGATATGAGATGATGGTGATAGTTAGTATAAGGGTGTGAAACCAATAAACACTAAACCTAACATAAACCTAACTAACCAAACCCTGGTGACCATTGGGATAATTCCCCTTTCGAGAAAATACCTGCTATGCCGGCCAGGAATCTAGCCCGGGACCCTTAAGTTCGTAGCCAGATGCACTGGCCACTACACCACGGGGCTGGTCAACATATAATTCTTATTGCATACTTAACGTGGCTTCAATGCATCCACCACAAATCTCACTTTTTGAAACATCCTATTCTAAATAGATATTGAATGTGAATTTCTTGCTTTCATCTAAAATAAATCTGTTACTGTTACAGACTGTTACTGAATACTGAAGTGGCTTTGATGATTACGTCAAATAAAAGGTCGACTTTTTAAACACATTGTTCATACTGAATACTGATTGTAGATCTCTTGATTACATCTACCAATAGGTTACTTTTTGTAATACACTGTTCTTACTGAATACTACAATTGTTCATCTTAATTACATCTATGACATGATTATTTGGTATAATACAATGTTTTTACTGAATATTGAACATATATATATTAAATATGTCTATCAAAAATGTCTAGTTCTGTAACAAACATTTATAATTGGATGCCAAGCATAGCCCTTTCACAAATACCTCTACTTAAGCGGGTAAAACATTGTTTGCAATAAATAGCTAAATCTGCTTTCTAGAATACCTGTACAACAAGAATATATATTGTAACCAACTCTTCTTAATAAATATTGGACATGGCTCTATTCAATAAGTCTACCAAAATGTTACCTTTTAGTGACACACCATTCTTTTTTCCTACTGTACGTGGTTTTAATAATTACACATACTGAAATATTATCCTTTTGTAACACACTGCTCTTGGAGAGTACTGTACGTGGCTTTGTTCAATACGTCTCCCACAATGTTACTTAATTGTAACAGATGAATGATTGCTGGACTTACGAGTTTTTGTTGGACACGTCTACCAAAATAATATTATAATCATTTTGTAACACACTGCTCTTCGGTGGTCTCATGGTCTAAGATGTCACTCTTACAATAAATGATTGAAATGCTGGTGATGGAGAGATCAAGGTTCGAATCCCATTCAAGTGTATTTTGAGTGATTTTCCTGAATGGTTTTCTACTTTCCATCCACACTAATTCAGGTACACTTACACAACAGGTAAATTATCCTCATTCCTAACACATTAACGTAATTTCTACATATGTACTGATAGTGAGTCGGACTAAAAAAAAAAGCTCTCTGGTATTAGAAAAAATTGTCTGGATGCAGTTACATGCCAAACAATATAAACAACAAACACTAACCTCCATTTGAGGTACACGGTGATGTTCCCTGAGGCTATTGTAGCCTGGACATGCTCATGGGGCGGCGGCCGACCATGTGTTGAACACGCCTTGATCCCGGGAATAGTATCAGCAGTGAGTATGGCTGATGCCTGGAGGCGAGCTTCACTGTCCTAAACAGGAACACAACAGCCCGGTTCTTATATAACACATCAGAGCAAACTAGTTTCGTTTAGCAAAGGTCATTCACTTCACGATTATTTATTACGACCGATTCTCTTCCTTGTTTACATTTTTATTCTTGCCTTTATGTTAATTGTAGCTATGATTGTGTTTAGATATTGTGTGTGTGTGTGTGTGTGTGTGTGTGCCATCCCTTCCAGGATATTCACATTTTTACAATACACCTGATAAATGAGGTATGCAGAGTTTAGAGTAAATTCACAACTATTAGCGTTGACTAAAATGAAAAACCATTTAGTAAAAGATGATTTTACTACACCCAGAAGGGATTATAACCCCAACCTCCTCATAACCAACACACCAGGCGAGTTTGGTACCCATTACGGTACCCACTGAGGCGGGTCTGAGCGTGCCCCAATGAATGGACCTCACAAAAACCATTCTTGAACTTTCCGATGGTAATAAATTGGAAGCTGTATTCATCATATCTGAAGTATTAAAGTGGCCAACAAATAATTTAGCTAAATGCCCTTAAAAAGGTGGGGATTAACCCCATACGTGTTCGGCCTCACTAAAGTATTCAGAATGTTCAGGAGTTTAAACACTGGTAGTGTATATTTTGCTTACTATGTGTATGTATACACTTTTGTTCTCGTGTTTACTTTCTCATAATATAAAGAAAATGTTGTAATTATGGAAGCTTTCAATCTAAGGTTTAATATGAATATTAACATTTTATATGTTACCAAACTGAAAAAAAAAATTGCAATTATCTCGGTCTGAAAGTCTGCTTGTCTATATGTATGTATGCAATTTCTAAAGAGCCTAAACGGTTATAATGCTTTAGTTCAAACTTGATATTTGGCTAAGGATAAACCATAGCATTAATAATAGCTTTAAAATTAACTGTAGTTTACTAACGACTCGTTTCGAAAATCTTAAATCTTTTGAGAATGGTCTTAATCATTTTGTTTAAAACTGATATATAGGGAGTATTTAAAATGATAGTAAACCATTTTATACTTAATTTTAGGATATAAATTCATTTAAGGGTGGCTTACTGAAAACTGTTTCATGAAAATTTGAAATTTTTGAAAAATGGTTTAATCAACAATGTTGTTCAAGATGTATATCTAAAGGGTATCATATGAGTTACAAAATACACTAGGGGGTGAAACTGTCTCTTAAAAAAAAGGCACAATAATTTGGCTTGAGAGAAAATGGAATACTACTCATGTACTCTATCATAGTTGAACAGTTCTGGTTTCCTGGCTACCACGTACCAGCCGGCTTGGCTCGGTTTACAATTACCTAGACTTGTGCGTGGGTGGTGTGTCACGAGCTGGGCTTGGCATCAGACGAGCAGAGTCCGGCTCGGCTCGGTTTACAATTACCTAGACTTGTGCGTGGGTGGTGTGTCACGAGCTGGGCTTGGCATCAGACGAGCAGAGTCCGGCTCGGCTCGGTTTACAATTACCTAGACTTGTGCGTGGGTGGTGTGTCACGAGCTGGGCTTGGCATCAGACGAGCAGAGTCCGGCTCGGCTCGGTTTACAGTTACCTAGACTTGTGCGTGGGTGGTGTGTCACGAGCTGGGCTTGGCATCAGACGAGCAGAGTCCGGCTCGGCTCGCCGCTAGCTCGCTATTGGAGGGTACGAGCCACGCTCTTGTATCCACACTGTAGACAGTGTGATTGTGTCAGTCAGAGGAACCATGTCGACTTCCATATCCAAATCGTTAATGAGCCCTGAGCAAATATTTTATGTCCTCATCGCACATTCTGAAGTAATTTTTGTAGTTTTCAGTACTATCAGCTCTGATAAAAGTTAAGTAAATTTAAATGTGTGAATCTGTTTCTTTGTAGCAACCAGATCTTAACTTACATTTTCCTCTTTTTATCTTTAGTTCTCACGAACACGACACATTCGTTCTAAAATGATCACCGCTGCTGTAACTCATTGTGGACACTGAAATGTTTGAGCAAAGTTGAGAGTCCACACGTGGTAGTGGTAGAACGTGTGTGGTGAAATGTGGTGTGAGTCCAGCTCGTACGTGTATGGGCTGCTAGTGAAAACCAACACACTATCCCTTTATTATTAAAAATCATTAGATACACCTTCAAGTGTTCATACGCCATGATGGTTGGTGTCAAGTTCTACAGCTGCAGTTCAACTTTGTTGCAGGTACTAGTTAGAACTGGCACTCAAGCGAGTGACTTATTTGCGCTTGCGTGCTTTACTTTAACTTTTGAGGCTTGAGTTCAATTCCTATTCGGGTTGGTAAGAATTTTTACTTTTGCCTTATATTTGTTTTGATCACGCTTTCTTCTGAATTTGCCTATGGAATACTAACTCAAATAATATGGATCAAATTAAGGACCAATAAAAAAATATTTTGAAAAATATAATAAAGAAATTAAAATGGCTAGTAAGGGACTTGATAGAACAACGTGAAGGATGAAATTTTTTTTTACTGCTAGTCACCATCTGGATAGATTATTGAAAAACCTTCTAAAATATTCATTAAATCTAGTCTGAAGTATAGCCAGAGCTATCTGGTGAGAATTAGGCGTGATGGTCACTGACTAGTGTGTCCGTCACACTTGGTGAGAGCTTGTGCGATAGAACGACCAGTGCTGGGACAAGCCTGAAGTGACGTGCTTGGTGTGTGATGGTCGAGTCCATCTCATGAGTTAGTTGCGGGCAAGCTGTTTAGACACTTTCTTGTTATGTATTAGTCTACTGCATTTCATTGTCTATCACTGCCGTGGTGCGGGTTAATAGTGATGGCACCGTATATCAGCCAACACTTCCTTGTCTATCACTGCCGTAGTGTGGGTTAATAGTGATGGCGCCGTATATCAGCCAACACTTCCTTGTCTATCACTGCCGTAGTGTGGGTTAATAGTGATGGCGCCGTATATCAGCCAACACTTCCTTGTGTATCACTGCCGTAGTGCGTGTTAATAGTGATGGCGCCGTATATCAGCCAACACTTTCTTGTCTATCACTGCCGTAGTGTGGGTTAGTAGTGATGGCGCCGTATATCAGCCAACACTTCCTTGTCTATCACTGCCATGGTGCGTGTTAATAGTGATGGCGCCGTATATCAGCCAACACTTTCTTGTCTATCACTGCCGTAGTGTGGGTTAATAGTGATGGCGCCGTATATCAGCCAACACTTCCTTGTGTATCAGTGCCGTGGTGCGGGTTGATAATGGTGGCGCTGTACATAAGTCAATAATTTCTTGTCTATAGCCGCCGTGGTCCGGTTTAGTAATGGTACCACTCTGTTGTAATTAAATATTTGATTTAATTGGATATAACTTCTTGCGTTCAAGAATCCACGTTTTTAATGTGGTTCTAAAATTCTATTCTCAATACAAGATCAAAGTAGGTAGAGAAAATCATGTAAGCCTACAAAGCATATTTGCATTTGTCAGGCCTAATGCATTTGCTGCCATTATCAGTGATTATACTTAACGAATAAATGGTTTGACCGACATTATTTTAATTTGGAAATATTATAACACATTAGAGATTGTAGCTAATATTGGTTACTATCGTATGTAAAAACAAAAAGGACTAATATGATAAGCCTAACTTTATGTGGGTGGATGTCCCTCTCAAATCAATCTCTAGCTTACTATTACCATTTTGAGTTGCATTTCATCCCACCATTCTGGGTACAGGTATTTCAAAATATTTGGTACTGTGAACAAAGTTTTCAGTTGTACCAATGAATGTATTTATCCATGTGTTATTTATTCCAGAAGTCACGTGGGGAAAGACATCAGTCTAATATTGTTTGGTTTGCTCGTTTTGGAAAAGTTGTAGCTTAAATTTTAAAGTAAGTTATTACTCTATCTCCACTCAAATGTGAATACACTTCCGATAATCTTAACCTGATTATTCCACATTTATTTAGTGTGAATATCCAGATAGCCGGATTGTAAACGCGTATCTTATATTTTTTAATACACTTTTTATGTTAACTTAAGGTGGGATGGAAGGGAACGTGATAAAAAGCCAATATTTTTGAAGTTTTTATGGCAAAACTATTATTGGCCAAAATAGATGAAATATTGTTCCAGTACAAACGCAGAATTTAATTTAATTCACATAGTGACATCAAAATTTCTTGAATATCTGTCAAGGGTGTTCTGGAATTCAGTGACAACTTTTTATCTTCATTTAAAAAGTTTGTTATATAATGCCACCATGCTCAAGACAAATATTCAGGAACTGTTGATATCAACATGTGAAGAAATTTAAATGATATGTTTGTTCTGGAGCAATATTTTATTTATTTTGGCCAAAAACGTTTTTCCATAAAAACTGCACAAAAAAAAAACTTTGGCCTTTTCTCACATCCCTTCCACCCCACCTTAAGGCAGGGTTAATATATTAGCTCTACGGCCCACATTATCCATGAACAATATTATAATTTCAAATTAAAATAAAATAGTGTAATAGTACAAACTTTTTCATAAAGTATATTATAGCTTGAGACAAAACTCTTAAAAATAGGTTTCCAATAAACTACCTTTAGGTAATTTTTGAAAAATATTTGAAATGCTTAGTAAGGAACGTTTAAGAATATTAAGAAAAATAACTACAGCTATTCAATTTTTATTTTTCAAATTTAATAATTTTTCTGTCATTTCTCAAGAATAATACATTAAATCTCAATATATGCATAGTCAAATCATCCTTTAATTTTTTTCAACTTAGTTTTAAGTGTAATTGACTCAAATGTATATTTTTAAATGTACCTAATTTTTAGATGTTGTTACAATTTCAACATAAGTAAAATGTATCATAACTTGTAATTAATACTACCAAATCTTTTACAAATATCATTTAAATATTGTGCATATATATTATATTCATATTACATATTTATATTTCTTTCAAGTCAATCTAGTACAACTTTTCCAACTTAAATTAACCTAAAATTGAATTTTATTTTTCTTAATACCTTTAAGTAAGCTTTGTTAAAATATAAATATATTATTAATTACTGAACACTCTTTATATAAAAAAATTAAACAAACTGTTCAAACAATTTTTAAAGCAGTTCAAATTTTCAAAAATCTATTTATTTTCAAACTTACCTCAAATTATATATATTTGTAAATTAAATATATACTATTATCTTATCTATCATGAAAACTGACTACCGGATACTCATTCTGAACAAAATCTTAAAGGTAACTTTCAAAAAATTTTAAAAATTTCCTAATATCTGTCAAAGTAAACAAGCCTTAAATTCATTTATTTAATAAAAATAAACATACATAATTATTTATCATTTAAAATAGTCTACATTTACCAATTCGAACAAAATCGTTAAAGATATTTTTTTTAATATTAATTTTTCGAAAATAAATTACAGTAGGTTCGCGACTATCCGGCCCTCCTTACTATCCGTTCGGGGCTCCAATATAATTACAGTATTGTACTATGTTACATTAATTTGGATGCCACAAATCGAGTGTATACAATTTTTTATTTTAATATTGTACAGTATTTTTCAAGCGTTAGTGCCTTAAAAAGATGCGCCTAATCCCACATATATTTAAATCTTCGTTTGAAAAGTATGCAAACTCGATAAACACAAACTTAAATATGCTATGAAATGCTATTAATATACAATTATCACACATTGTGGCTGTTGAATGCACAGAAATGATTCTCCCTCAAGATCCGGCCTATCCTGATTTTTTGCTATCCAGACCGGCCGGATAGTGGTGAACTTACTGAATTTTGTAAACTACTATTTAACTATTTTTTTAAATAAAAACAAATATATATGGCCTACTATATTGATATTGCAGATAGGTACACCTACCCATTTTGAACCAAATTGTTCAAGCCATTTTAAAAATATTAAAATAATCAGTCATTTTTAAGCTAACTTTAAACGACTTTTTCCCAAAAAACAAGTATAAAATCTTACTTCTCACCTCAAGCACTACCCAGACCCACATTTTGAATAAAATCATTATAGCTATTTTCGAAAGATTTCAAATTTTCAAAAATTACCACTTTTAAAATTAATTGTACATCAAAAACCAAGTATACAATGTTGTTTCTCAGGTCAAACACTGCATATATATCCATTTTAAACAAATTCGTTATATTCATTTTCAAAAAATTGAGGAATTTTTTCAAAAATAACCAATAAGTAAATTGTCCTTAATTAAAGTGCTAGAGTTAAAATCCAAAAAATTTAATGAGGCGTTGGCATAACATCTAAATATCTAGTTTGAACAAAATCCATCTAACCGTTTAGGATCTAGTCACATGGACAGACAGACATTATTGTAATATCCACTTTTTTTTTTTGAGCTCATGAAAACTTAAAATGAAAATATTCATCATAATCTCTAGAGCGAAAATTTTTACGATCACAATACTTTCTCTTTATATGATAAAATAAAAATATTGCAAGTAGCCCGCCAGAGCCAACCAAATACGAGAGTTCGCCGTCAATTGGTGGGCGCATGGTCTAAGGCGTTGATAGTCTGAAATGCTTGTGATGGTAATGTTTGGGTTCGAATCCCGTTTTGGTGTACTGAGAATGTTTTTCCTACATGGTTATTTTCCCTCCCTTCACGCAAATGTGAGTATATATCCTCTAATTTAATTATTCCTTATTCACACCCCATTATTGTAAATATTCTAACAGTGTGGATAGGCAGCAAGACACAGAACACACACATTAAAAAGTTGTGTAACTTTGTCCATTTACAAGATCTAGACTAACTTTGTTTAAAGGAAGTCGTGGCATCATCTTGCAAGATTACGTCTCTCATTTATTTGTTAATGAGGATGTTTCCTTTTAAACATGCTCTTTTTTGGTATTTTTCTCTGTCCACAAACCTTTTGAACTTTCATAGCCTTGAACTTTACGGGGCTTTTTTTTTCTCTTTCTCGTAAAAATAAATTAATATTTTTATGGTGTTTATAAAAGCATAAAATTAAATCATATCGATCATAAAACTATTTTCTTAAACTTTTCCTCTTTTTGGTTCAAAAAATTATATTAATTTGACCGTTTTAAATTCGTCCACAGTTAAAAATAAAGGTTGAAAAATGAACCAAAGAGTCAATTGTGCTGAGGTTCACAGAAAATAAACGAACCAACGTTATAACATTGCTAAATATTAAGTTAGCCTGACCCGTACCAGTAAAACAGCAGACAAAGGCGTCAGTCTAATCTTGCCTGATTTTCCAATGATGGCAAGATCATGGCTTGTGTCCCGGATGGGTGTATTGCATTTTTTGTTTAATTCTAACGGATAGTAAGACTTGGTGGAAAATAAAAACAGAATTGTTCGCTTATCAACAATAATACTATTTGAATGGTGCGTTTAGGTTTCACTTTCTATACTCTGTGCTATGGCAACACGCTTTAAAAACTTAATTAAATTAGTAAATAAGAACTAACTAACACCACGTAGCGTCCAGGAATGAAACTACCTGGGTAAAGAAATGAACTCATATCCACATAATATGGTAATCTGAACATTTATACTCACGCCAATCTGAGACAGAAAATAAAATCGACCGAAGTATAATTTTATAATTTTAATTTACGTTAGTTTAATGTATAGCTATAAATAAAAAATTAAAGTAATATCCTGCCTAGAGATCCAGAGGTCCTGGGTTCGATCCTAGGCGTTTCCAGAATGTTTCTGTGAAGCAATGGGTCTAGAACGGGCTCAAATTCCACCTCGTGAGGAAAAATAAGGAGCTACTTGAATAGATAAGTAGTGACTCCTGTCTAGAAAACTGAGATTAGCTGTCAGAGGGTTCGTTGTGCTGACCACATGACACCCTATATCCACAAATGTTAGTACTATCGTCGCTAACGGCAGCGGCCGCTCGGTTGGCATAGCTCGAGCGTGGGCTCAAGTCATTGCGTATTTATATATATGACAATAGGATATATGAGATTTCAATTACAATAAACAATAAGTATATCTAGGAAATATAAAAATATATTTATATAAAATTTAATTTTTTTTAGATTGCATTATTCAATTGAATTTCCTTTTTAAAATCTCAACATGATTGATCATCAATACCTCTTCAATTGAATCTCCTTTTTTAAAATCTCTACAGGAATGACCAATGCCTACGTAATTGATTAAATGAGGCCATTTCAAAAAATTAAAAACTTTGCATATTAAAAGCAGCCTGTCTTTAAAAACCCGGGACGTTTTCAGGTACATGTACTGATACGAGATAAACAGAGACGAATGGTACTAAGGGTAGCTGAAGATCCCTCGCTCATTAGAACGGGTATTGGGTTTTAAGATAGTGCTGTGTTCTAATTGAGTTAGTTTGTGCGCCGTGTACTGATGTGCTTGGATAACACAATGCAACCAAAGTATGCATCGTCACTATTCGTGACTTGTGAGTAATCAGGCAGCCAACCGGGACCGGAAGTTATAAAAGTGGAGTGTGGAATGTGGGCGGGGCAGTCGTTAACGTAAAACTAGAGCAATGATCTCGTACATCGTAGGTTTTCCCCATGTTTCCGACTTATAGTACAAGCAACATTATGATAGTTTTAGTGGTACTTTGATAGATACAGGGTGGGGCAAAAAGTGTTGACACATTATGTTCCACTATATATTTACTATTTTAACAACTACATTATTCCAACTAAACTTAAAATAACAACAAAAGATTGACAATTTTCTACACTTCCTTGAAATATTAATGTTTTTAAAACCATGTTCTGAAGATGTCCATCATTATATTCAATACCTTGTTGTATCCGCATGACAATGTCTCTTGTTGGATCGCTTCAACTGCCACGACACAAGACAAAGTCCGGAGAGGTTAAGTCTGGTGAACGTGGTGTTCAGGCGATGTCCACAACACGTGAAACGAGGTGCCCAGGAGACATTTTGCAAAGCACCTCCATTGATGTTAGACCTTTCTGAGCCTTGAAATGCAACGTAAGGGCAAGGATGCCAACAACATGTGATACCAGGAATATGGGACAACGGCCCACACAGACCGAACATAGATGGAGGTGGCTCACAAAATGTTTCCTGGGCACCTCGTTTCACGATTTGGGGACATCGTCTGCTCACCAGACTTAACAGCTCCGGACTTTTTTTACTGTGGGGTGTGTTAAAGAGTCATGTTTATGTGACTCGCCCAAGAACAATTCAGGAATTTAAAGAAATAATTGTAGTGGAATTTTAAGCAATTCAACAAGAGTCGTTCGTCGGTCCCGGCACATATTTATCTGATTGCCAAACCCTTCCTTCACCTCTGACAAGACGTGTATTAATCACAACTTGTGAATGTGTGGAATGCCAGGCCTCCACCGTGGTTCGGATTCCACGTTAAACTGTAGGTCCTACATTTCATCTCACAATCAACCTACCATTACACATTAGCTTAAGTGCGTATAACCCGAACGGGTAGTAAGACGTGGTGATAATAATAATAATAATTAATATTAATTAATTAAATATTAATAATTAATAATAATTATTATTATTATTAATAATTAATATTATTATTATATTATTATTATATTATTATTATTATTATATTATTATTATTATTATTATTATTAATTAATATTATTATTATTATATTATTATTATATTATTAATATTATATTATTATTATTATTATTATTATTATTATTATTATTATTATTATTAAGAGTCATTGCGCAAATTTATGTCAAGATTCGAGAAGTGCATACAACAATGGATTGCATAGTTGTTATAATGATGGCGATCTTAAGGATATTATTTTTTTAGTTAATAATTCAAGGTTATGAGGAAAAATCTTAATTTTTCGTTGTTATTTTAAGCTTACTTTGAAGCAATTAATAGTTGAAATAGTAAAGATATAGTGTTATTTAATGTGTGAACACTTTCTGCCCCACCCTGTACTGGTAAGAAAGACGTGGGACAGTCGCAGCTCATTCAAAGCTCATAAAATATCAGAGGAGGGAGAAGGTAAACTCAAATAAAATATATCAAACTTCCCTTAAAAACAAGTGGAAAACTATTAATGGAATCGAGCACTCAGCCACGATATGAACCCTGACCCAACGAGTCAGTAGAATTAAGCAGTATTGCCCTGATTTGCCAATACTGAAATTAGTTTATATAGATCACGTATTGACCATCTTTACTTTCTCATTAGCTTATCACAAAATCGTTGTATTAATTGTCATCAACCTCTTACAACGCCCTCATTTTTCAGATCATGTTTTACATTGGCCTGATATTATTTTTTAGCTTAAAGTCTGGTTCAAGGGTCTTGAAATCTATCTATACTCCAATTTTATTATGAAAGGACATATTTGATGGATATAAAAAGCTACTATCAACTTTCTCGTATTTATATGTCAAGTTATGTGACCTGCAGTCGTCAATTTTGATCAATAACTATAAAATCACACTAATAATATGGTAAAATACTATCAATGTTGACATCAACAAAAAGTTTTTGAATTTTCTAAATGGTGCTCTAAATGTTAATACGTAAAATCAAATAATACTTCTATGTTTTCTATTACCAATCATAAAACACTTTTGACCACAAGGATAATGCAGTCTCACTAAATGCAAACTATAGGATGTCCATAAAGTCTGGACACATAAGCAAGGGCAAATAAGCACACCAAACTAATTGGGTTGGTTACAAACTTCTGTAATTGGATTGGACCTCGTGGCCATATGGAATGGATATGAATCCCTCAATTCCTTTATTAGGGGAATTTTGAAGGCACAAGTCTATTCTGTGAAAATCTGAGACATGGATCATCTAAAGCAGTAGTATTCAAACCCGCCTCGGTGGCTTAGTTGGCTAACACACCAGTCATGTTGAGCCAGACCACCGAGGACGGGGAGATCGAGGTTCGAATCTTGGTTGAGTGAACTGGGGGTGGTTTTTCCTGAATGGTTTTCCACTCTCCCTCCACGTAAATGCGGGTTCACTTCCTCTAAATTCAACCTTCCCAATTCCTAATCCATTGGTGTAATAAGTACCTAAGCGTATAACCCGAACGGGTAGTAAGACGCGGTGCTAAATAAAAAGTAGTATTCAACCTGGGGTCTGCGTACCCATAAGTGTACGTGGAGACATCATAGGGGGTACGAAAAATGTAATACAGGTATATAGTTTGTATTTATGTATACATAATATATATTCATACATTTCTAATTTAAAACTTATTATTCAATGCATTATTTTGTATGCTATTTATTTTATACGTTGAGTATATAATATGAAAAGCTTTCATTATGCACCAACAAATTTGGAGGTACAAAGTGGAAGAGAAATTATATCTGGTAGTATGCGAACAAAAAAGGCTAAATAGCCTACCACTGCTCTAAAGCAACGTCACATATAGAGTTGCGTGAAGATTAATGGGGATGCAGCGCTAATGGGACGAATTAATAATAATTTTACTCACTGAGTTGAACTTTGCATTGTATATAAGGAACAACACATTGAACATTTAATGTAATGTTATTTATTGTTCTAACATTGTAAGTGTATTTTTATATTTATCAAACAAGCGTATATTTGCCTATATTTGGGTATCTGTGTACTTGCCTTTGTGTCCAGACTTTATGGCTACCCTGTTCTATAAAATTATCCCTTTCTCATACTAACATAATTAGCTTAGCTAGAAACAAATCTTTAAGACGGTTAGTAAGACACAGTTGATTATAAAAAAAATACCGTGGTCATTAACGTCCGGATATAAAGGGCCAGGATGAAGTGGAATGTTTAGAAGAGATCCCAAGTGGATCTCAATATCAGCTTCCGTCACCGCCAATAGAGTGTGAGCCTGACGCTCTAAACCACATAACATAGTTAATCCATTTAACATCGCTATCAAATATGCTTAATTTTTGTTAATTTTTTTTAAATCTTCAAACAAAATTTTAAAAAACATTCTTTATTAAATTAACATGACTTGTAGTCGCATTAATAGACGCCAGGGGTTTGAATCTGAAAATCATTTACCAATCTACCTTCATATAAATACTGGTGCAATCACTTTAATTTCTGCCTTCTCACCACAAAACATATTGTGAATACATCTTACTTTATCATGAGAGGTATTTTCATGACAACAATAGCACTTGTCTCTCTTGACCCAGTGACCCAGTATTAAGGGCCAGTGTAGAGAGTAACACTGCATCCAACTTCCTTCATCTAACTATGCGGATCATTTCTTCTAACCAGTTAGGAACCCTGGTTAGTAAAACCTCAATAAACTTCTATAATTACACAAAACATAGTTTTTCGACTGTAAATTAAAATATTATAACTTATTCAAAACTCTCTTAAACACATTTAATAAGGTCCGTGTGTCTATCGATCTAAGAAACCGTGAAACGTGTTTGCAAATATCTCTCAAAATTGTCGAGAATTATCCTAGAGAGTTCAAATATGTTCTAAAAATGTAGCTAAGCTTCTTCAAATGAACCTTTTGTGGCCTTAAAGTTACCTGAAAAAACTAGGATAAATATCTTAAATATAGCCTAATTTATAAAAACTACATATAGTAGATATAAAATTAGGCCTATAATTTATTTAGGCCAAAATTAATATTTACAATTGTGAAACAGGACGGAATAAATTAAAGATTTTCTAAAACAAGGTACTTAGGACTTTGGTCCTCAAAGGGATAAGTATACTGATGCGTGTAGGCGGTTACATATTGATGAGTTACATGTCCTGTACTCATAACAAGATATTGTTAGAATCGTCAAATCTCGTATATTACGGTGGGCAGGACATGCAGAGTGAATGGGAGAATATAGAACCTTGTTCAGGGTACTGACTGGCAAACCCAATGGGAAGATACCATTGGGAAGATATAGAAGCAGATGGGAGGGTAGCATTAGAATGGACCTGAAAGAGATAGTGTAATGAGGTGGACTGGATAGAACTATCTCAAGATAGGGATAGGTGGCTTACTTTTGTAAGTTTGGAAATGAGTTTTCGAGTTTTTAGTGCCATAGAGTAAGTAATACTGTACAACATGTTTATGTGTAGTGTACTTTAAGTTCTTAAACCTCATCTATTACTGTAAAATATAAAATAATATTATTTATAAAGTAGCTAAAACAATTTTTACAAAATAGGAATATGCCCTTTATGTTAAAAAAAATACAAATATTTTTAATTAGGATAGCCTAAAATATATTTACATTCCATTCAACATCAAAATTCAGTTTATAATTAAAATATGACACAGTAATATGTTCCAAACTAATGTTTAATAACATTAAACGTCCAATAAAGATCAGTGGCCGAAATGCGGGCGTATGGGCGCACCTCATCAGATAAGCTCTATTTTCTTATTAAATTATATGTTTTTAAATTTAAAATTGATTTTAAAAACTAGCAACACAGATAAATATAAAATGATATGGTTTTATAAAATATCCGTAGGAATATATCATCTCATTTTTTATATTATCAAATATTACCAATATTAGACATTTTCATATAAAAATTTTTTTAAATATGTTTTGTTAGCTTTTTATAATAGTTAAAGACCCTGACTGATTTCATAGTTTACTTTTTTTTTTTAACTATTTCAAACTTTTCTGTGCCAGTGTCTCTTGTTTTACTCAAGCGAAATATTCTGACTAGTTCCCATGTCCATTTGTTGTTTTTTACTAAGTTTTTTACCATTATTAGTCCTATTATTGTTTGATTGTGCGCCAAACAAAGGCGGACAGGACAGCCTATTTCTGAAGTCGGGTGTGGGGTGTATCAGCCGTCACGCCCACCTATCGCCCATTGACGGCCATCAACTAACCTCACCAACAAAAGCCTCTGATCACCCTGTTTGTGTGCCTCTGACAAACCAATCTCTTGACAAACAGACAATGAAGCGCAAGGGGTGACTAATTGTGCTTGTGAATCACACGCGCGCGCGCACGACTATTTCCTAGGTATAGTCTGGTCCGGTAAGAATGCCATCCTCGTCGCTCAGAACGTTTGATCCAATTAATTGTGATGCCACATTAGGAAAATTCGCATTGAGAACAAATACATAACTTAATTATTTGCAAAATAATCACGAATAAACTAAATATATTTTAAAAATAAGTTATTTTACAAAACATCCGTATTTTCTTTGGCTTTTTTTCACCGGATCTTACTACCCGTCCAGGCCATGCGTATTTGAATTGCTGTATTGGGCGTAATCACCAGAATTAGGGGGAGGGGGGGTCGTGAGGGGGAGGGGAAGTTTGAGAAAAAAAAAATTGAAACGATTTAATGATGATTCTCTTGACCATTAATATTTAAAAAGCTTGATAAGACTCACCCTTAATTTGTATGACTTGATATTTCTTAATATCCACACATGAGTCCAACGACTCTATAATATATTGTTTTATGTAGGAGAAAGAAAAATATTAATTGTAGTCTATTTGTAAGCAAACCCTTAACTAAAACAAGTTCCAATATTTTGTTAAATAAAATTATGAGTATACGAAACAATGAATTAAAAAAAGAGCAACCTGCTTCAATGGCCAAATAGTCTAAGGCGTCGCTATAGTTCTAGACTGGTCTTCTGACGACGGGGAGATTGGAGTTCGAATCCCGGTTGGGTCTACTGAGGGTGGTTTCCCCTAAATGGTTTCCAACTCTCCCTCCACGCAAATACGGGTAGATTATCTCTAAAAAAAAACCTCTTCCTTTCTTCGTCATTAACGTAATTATTATATATGCGTATAACCTGAACAGGTAGTAAGATGCGGGGATTAAGGAAAAGAATAGCAATAAAGAACTTCCTCCTTCCTCTCACCCCGATCAAGAAAAGCTCCAACACCCTTGGTAACGGGGGTATAACTGGGGAAGGTAGAACTAAAAGTAACTGTACCCTCTCGAAGGGCAGAGGTTGGGAAACCGTTTAGGAGAAACTACCCTCAGAATTTAGAGGAGATGTACCCGCAACATTGGGGAGAAACTACCCTCAGAATTTAGAGGAGATGTAACCCGCAACATTGGGGAGAAAAAGTAGAAAATATTGTAAGAAAAACCAACTTCATTACACCTGGCCAGTAATCGATCCCCAGCCTCACCATTAAGCCCCCGTGCCCATTAATGTGGGTAGCTACTAAATATCTGCTGGTGGATACTCTTTTAATATTCTAAATAATGAGTACGGAAAGCTAGATCTGAAATGGTGACTATTCCAACGGTGGATTCTTTCATAGATGTATAAGTAGTGAATTTTTTATCATCTAAACATATCCAGAATGAACACCTTTCTGTTATAAATATTTTTTCTGTTTTTTTTACTAAAACTGGATCCATAGTGATATATATCTTGACTCCCTGGATGTTAGCATCAACTCGTAAAGATCTAGAACCGAGATCATTCCGTGTGGATACAATCATTCCGCTTCTTTCACAACAACGTTTCTTAGAGTTGTTCTGCAATGACGAGCTGGAAATTTCCCCACCAAAGAATGTGTCTGGCTGGATCCACGGTCTATTTGAGGGAGTCTGGCGAGTCTACCGGCTACGTCGGGGAGGGAGCGGGTGGGAGCGGCGTGTCCAAACTTTGTACTAGTGTCTGCAACGGAATGATCTTACCATGCGCTTTATATACCAGTTTTGGTTGTCCGCATATTTACAACACTGAAATAGGGATGGAGGAAAAATTTAAAGGAAATGTACCCACACTCGCGTGGGGGTGGAGTGAGATAACATCTAGGGGGGGAAATATTTAATTTCAACCAGTTGGTATTCGAACCATAGACTTACTTATATGTCACCGAAAAATCAGAAAAGGTGACAGTGACTAGGATAGTTGACGTCTAGTTAGTTCCAGTCACCAGAATAGTTGAGGTATATTTGGGTCAAGTCACCAGAATAGTTGACGTCTAGTTAGTTCCAGTCACCAGAATAGTTTAGGTATATTTGGTTCAAGTCACCAGAATAGTTGAAGGCCAGTTAGTTCCAGTCACCAGGATAGTTAAGGTTTAGTTAGTGTTCCAGTCACCAGGATAGTTGAAGTCTATCTATTTCCAGTCACCAGTATATTTGAGGTTTAGTTTGTGTTCCAGTCACCAGGATATTTGAGGTTTAATTAGTCTTCCAGTCACCAGGATAGTTGAAATCTAGTTAGTTCCAGTTACCAGAATAGTTGAGGTCTAGTTAGTTCCAGTTACCTGGATAGTTGAGGTCTAGTTAGTTCCAGTTACCTGGATAGTTGAGGTCTAGTTAGTTCCAGTCACCAGGATAGTTGAAATCTAGTTAGTTCCAGTTACCAGGATAGTTGAGGTCTAGTTAGTTCCAGT
>CABFWB010001478.1:92002-104616 GCA_902151455.1 Timema bartmani
GAAGTGAGAAGTTAGTACAGCGTAGTAAGATTGTCATGTGTACAGCCACTGTGTAGACACACTCGTGAAGTGAGAAGTTAGTACAGCGTAGTAAGATTGTCATGTGTACAGCCACTGTGTACACACACTCGGGAAGTGAGAAGTTAGTACAGCGTAGTAAGATTGTCATGTGTAC
Source organism: Timema bartmani (assembly GCA_902151455.1). NCBI lineage: Eukaryota > Metazoa > Arthropoda > Insecta > Phasmatodea > Timematidae > Timema > Timema bartmani. The sequence continues at coordinate 92,178 of CABFWB010001478.1, forward strand.
AGCCACTGTGTAGACACACTCGTGAAGTGTACTCTTTAGAGTAAATATTTCAATAGAAATGTTAAGAAACAGCCTTTACATAAGATGTTTCCCTTGGTCAAATATATACAATGCAGGTTCAATCCCTATTATGAGGTCAAACTTACTCACTCTTGGAGTCAGCAAATAAGATGATAATTTAAATATATATTATTTTACTTTTAGTAGGGAAGTTGGGCTCTGATTTAAACGTGTTTTATATGTAACACATGGATGTCCATGTTCCTAAGAAAAGGGTGTAAAAAAAACCCAACTAATGCATAACTAGGTGGGATAACGAGTGAGGTGCCTTTTAATAACATCTTTTCTTCCTGAACACACCAAGCTGCTAAGATATTAAATTAAATGGGATTTCATAAAGGGCGTTGATTGAACCACTAACTCAAAATGTCATTTTTAAGCCTTTTCGGCATATTTTAAATAAATTAAAAATTTGAAGTTATTATCAATAATCCTTTATAAAAAAATAGTGAGCATTATTATATAATATGATTTAAATATTAAGTATATATATATAATGTATATGTATATATATATATAAACAAATACAAATTTCTAGGACTATAAACAAAGATAAATCATGACCTGAGCTATTAGTATGCTGTACACTTTATTTTAGTCGAAAACCACAAAATGTTCACGTAATTACGTTCCAAAAGGAGTTTCGAATACGTCTTTAAATTTGCTACCATACGGGGGCAATCCAAAAAACCTAATGATAACAAAATCGGGGGATACAGTTTGGTGTTGTAGTTTCGAATCTTTCCTCTACATCCAAAATTAAATTATACCACTGGATAGCTAAAGGATCAAAGAATTCTTTACAATAAGCGGGAATAGTGACGCATCACGCGTGGTGGAGGGGGAAGCGCCGTCATTTTGAGGTTATTTTGCTGCGTATCGAGATTTGCAATTAGTATAACTTTTGACTCGGAGAAGCTACGATGTTCGTTTAAGTTTTAATCGTCAGCTGTTACATAAACGTATTCACGTACAACACACGGCCGTGTCCATGACACAGCCACACCCCATTTTCTTAAATCAAATTGGAGGAATTTTTTATTTGTTATTCAAACACCGTTAAACTTACGGAATAGTTAGTTTTATTCTCTCTTCAGTTCTTAAGAAAAGGAGATGTAGGCTTATACCCAATATATTTAAATATTTTTTCACCGCTTCTTAATAACTGCTCGGGCTACACAAATATTAATTACGCTAATGGGGATGGATGAACGGTATAATTTGGGGTGGATTTAATCGCTGCATGAAGGTACAGTAGAGTGTAAAACTATTTAGGAAAAGATAATCTTAATATTGAATCCCCAACGTCCCAATTGATGGCAAATTAGGCTAAATCTTTTGGTACGGACTGTACGACATTCACGTCAATAGTCCTTTTATTTGGATAACAAAACCATGCACCTAATAATCTTTATTGGTAAATTTTCTTATTTATCAATTTAGTAGGTCAAGATTTTTACGTGGAATTTTCAGATATTTCAATATTTGCTATTAACCTTTTTATTTACTTGGGTTAGGCCTATTTAATGTGCACTTTCTGAACCAAGTGATTATAATCACCACACGACTCGTAAACTGGCTTAGATCTAGAACAGACACAACATCTAGCCCCCAGCCGTTAATTCGACACTAAGAAAGGGCAAACACACATTTCACCAATGATACATTTTTCAGCCATGCCAGGAATCTAACCCGGGACCCTTAGCTCCTTAGACAGGCAGGCTACCAACTGAGCTAAGGTATGGGACTATTTAATAACCGATTCACTTTTTGTTCAAACCCTGTGTCAACTAAATAAAACATGTCTACAGGTAGTATCCAGCCCACGTCCGACAGATGTATACCTCTGTGCTAGAGGTAGTGATTTTATATTAGAATTTGGGTGTTTGCAATATATCCGAATACCCTCCAGCTCCGGCGCTAATTATTGCATTAACTTTAATAATTATGAACCAGACCTAATGTGTCGCAAAGAACCGGAAGTGATCACTGTGATACCTCTAAAGCGACCCGTAAGACACGGCTGGTTTGCGGTTTACTGACGGTCAGTCACGTTCAAGTGTCACGTGTGTGAAGAGGACTCACTAACAACCCAGAGGTTGCGGGAGGAGGGTAAAGGACATGGACCGACAGAGGAAGAACAGGTCGGAACCCCTGCGAATCCGGTTGGCCCGCACGCTGGACTTACCTTGCAGCTGGATCCGTCACGACCTCCCGGAGCCACCGGAGGCCCGGTGCCGCCTGACGAGGTTTCAAAGTCGACCAACCGTCATCGATACCACTTACGGTGTTGTCAAGGTACGTAGGTATTTGTGTGTGCATCAATGTTGGCCTCGGCTTAGGCAAAAGATCGTTAAGGTGTAATGCTTCAGTCGATATTTAATATCCTTTAGCTCAAACCGGGGGCCACACGTATAAAAGCATTGTCTGATTTTACAGTGACTGGCGGGTCATGGTTTGAACCTCGGGTATTCTGAAGATTTGTTCCTTAAATGCCTTTTTACTCGCAAATTCTGGTACATTTCTTGTTGTTTCACCAACCATTGTAATCCAAATAAATTCTCTTGGTCACTCGTACTAACATAATGTAAATTTTGTAAACACGCAGAGTCCAAATATTAGTTTCAATTAGTTTATCAAATCTTAATTTATTTTGGATTAGTTTTATGTAATTATGATAAAACCTACTTCAATTACTGAAATTTAATATATCCTAATTGAAATTTAAATAGAATCTATATTGATATATTACATTATTTTTAACAAAAACAAAAAAAAAAAAGATCGCATTAAAATACTGTCATGTCATACCTTCAAACAAACAGAATTTAAAATTAATTTAAAATTAACATATTTTGTTAATTAAAGTGGTTCGTAATGTTGGTAAATTACTTTCGCAGCAATGTGATGTACACAACTCTTTATTTTTTTACCTTTTAGCTTTTCATCTAGTACTAAATGAAATTTTTACTCACTTTTAATTACCCCCTTTCACTTGTGGTGGGGACTAGCTTTGATCAGATTCATGGGATCCATTTCCTTCCCCACTTTCCTGTGACGTGTGAAGTGGAAATGCTCTTGTCATAGACGTATAATAGAACCTTTTTTACTGCACCAAAATGTCAGTATGTTCATTATATTGCTAAGATCAATACTTCTTTTCTACCAGTGCTGGTAGGCATGTGGTATAAATATAAACTCATTTAGTCGGGGCTCAAATCCCGTCTGTCTAAACGGGGGTGGAGATTTTCCTAAATGGCTTCCATCTCCCCCCTCCTCGCAAATGAGGGAACATTTCCTATACATTTTGCCTGATTCATCTCTATCTATAAGCGTATAACCCGAACTGGTAGCGAGATGGAGTGGAAAAAGGAGGAAAAATGATAACTTAACACGACCGTGGGCCGTTCACACCTCACAGTGAAAACTGTGACTTCTTTTGAAGATATTGGTGTGTGCTTTGTTACCTTTTGAAGATTTTGAAGCTATATTTGCCTACGATACATTTTTATCTTGTGAAGAACACAAGGAACCATTTTTATAAAATACGAGTACTTACTTACGCTATAGTCTATGTCATTATGAACGCAAGAGTTCATTGCCACACTTACAAAAGAACTCCACCTATCCCTATCTTGAGCTAGTTCTATCCAGTCCACCTCATTACACTATCTCTCTCTAGGCTTATTTTAGTGTTATCCTCCCATCTGCGTCTAGGTCTTACCAATAATCTCTTCCCAACCCTGAATCAGAATCTAGATTCTCCCATTTGCGCTGCATGTCCTGTGATGTGTACAAAGTATTCAACTCATCATTATGTAACCTCCTCCTCTCCTCAGTATCTTAATCCTATTTTGGACCTAATATTTTCCTAACCACCTTGTTTTCGAACACCCTAAATTTATTTTCGTCATGTAAGGTAAGAGATCATATTTCACAACCATAGAGAACAACCGTAAAAACTATGGTTTTGTGTATTCTGGGTTTTACATTCCTTGACAGCAGGCGAGATGTCAACAAGTTACACACCGAGTAATAACATGCATTTACAGAATGTATTATTTTATTAATTTCCACTCTAATATCGTTCGCAGTAATCTCAAAATTATCGTCCTATTTTATAAAATAATACTTTCATTAATCATCAAAATAAACAAGATAACTATCTAGACATTCTTATCAACCCTTAGCTCCAACATTCACACAATAATATTCCCCAGAAAACTCATCCAAACAAATGAATATACTACATTTCACCATGTCGCTGCCTCCTAGAACCAAAACTACAACTAAAGAGGATGCATGGCCAACTCTAGTATTGTCACAATATATATTCTCGAACAATTATTTATGTACTCGGTTCCTATTTCAACCCATTGAGCCGGGAACTTAATCATATGATCATCTCGCAGCCAATTAACCGGGATATGAGGTACAATATTGCGCTGCGCTTGAACCAGAATTCGTATGTAAGTGTGGTGTTCTATTTTGTTTTATTTGAAAACCATGGAATTGGGATCAGTGGAAAAAAATTTACAAAGTCTTGTGGAATCTTGAACTTTGGGGAAATAAACTTAAGAAAATGGACGTTACCGAAACACAGGCGGGGAAAAAAATCAATACTAAGACAAGTTATTGTTCAGTTCGTTGTTACGTTTGTAATGTATGTACAGTACATAGGTCATATTGTTATTTATTTACTAACGTTAAATTAAACTTATTTTTTGTTTAGTATTTTTTTCGTAGACCCGAATGGGCACCATTAAATAACATAACCACACTACAATACGCATAATTCCATCATGACGTATCTATTACGTTGATTTTATTCTCTGGATTAGCATCCCTTTTATTTTGTATTGTGAAACCACTTCGGTTACCGCATGGTATAAGGCGTCACTCTCACAGCAGACTAGACTGCCGATGACGGGGAGACCGAGGTTCGAATCTCGGTCAGGTGTACTGAGGGTGGATTTTTCCTAAATGGTTTCCATTCTTCCTCCACGCAAATGTGGGTGCTCTTCCTTTAAATATAATATTCCTCATCTCTAAGACCAGTGGCGTAATTAGTACATAAGCGTATAACTCGAAAAATAAGTAGAGTCAGATTTTCATAGTAAGAGATTTTTTTTTAACACACACTTTTTTTGCAGTCAACATTGGTAATAATTTACTATATTATTAGTGTCGATTTACAGGTATTGGTAATTTCTAACAAAAGTAGCAGCTGTAAATAACATGGCCTGACGTATTAATACATGAAAGTAGAAACTTTTCTATGTGTCAAAAAAATCTCTTCCTTTTAAAATTAGACTGTGTTGTTCAACTTTCACAGACAGGGCCTCAAGTCATGTGATCTGAAGCTGTCACTTTTGATATATATTATCAATAATTATAAAATAACATAATAGTTTACTAATATACTATTAAAATTGAGTTCGAAAAACATGTTTCTATTTTATAAAACGCTTTCCTACCAACATTCATTCCACTACAGTTGTAAATATTAATATATTTTGGAGTTGATCAGCGTTTATGGTGTAAGATTTAGTAACTAGAACCTAATAAGTAATCAATTACACTGACTCAGTTGAGAAAATCCAATTTTGGTATTTTTATGTGCAAGAAAATGTGTACCCTTTCATTAATTCATGTTCATTCAAATACCTATGTTGATTTTTATTGTGTAACCAATTGTAAAAATTATAACTATGATTTTTTTATTTATTAGTTTTCAATAATTGTTGTTATATTTTTAGCCAAATAATATATTTCTGCCAATTTTAAAAACCCTTTATTTATTTATATCCATACCAAAAATTCTTAGTTAAAAAGTCTGGACACTTATAATAATTATTTCTTTAATACAAGTTCTTTTATTTTACCTCATTACAAAACTGTTGGACAAAATATTGTATAGTTTTATATATAAAACTAGTAATTTAAAAATAAATCATATAAAACATTTTTTAATGTACGTGTTTTTACTTTCTCTCTATCTTACAGGTAGAGAAAGTATGGTGATCGTCAAAAAAATCGAACTCGAGATTTTGATGAATTTTGACGTTTCATGACTCCCTGAATCCGAAAAAGTGGTTTTTGGATTTCCGTCTGTCTGTCTGTCTGTCTGTCTGTCTGTACCTCCAACTAGAGCCTAAACTATTTTACCGATTGAGCTGAAACTTGATATCTAGGGTTTTCATAGGGTTGCCCCGAGGGGTTTTTGGAATTGGATATCTACCCCTAAAATTAAGGGTAGTTTACTGAAGGGCAAAAAGAGAAAAAGTCGATTTTCTCAAAATCGGCTCTAACGATTTTGATTAAATTTCATTTATGAACATTAATAAATATTCCAAACAAAATGGCTACTCTCAATATTTCGGCAAAATGGCTTTAAGGGCTCCGGTCTGATGCGTAAATTAACATTTTTTATAATAGCTCCGAAACTATTTGAGATATGAAATTACTTAGCATTACAAATATGTATATATATTTATAATACAAATATTTTATTCGAAACATATTTTTATAAAATCAATAATTTTCAATCTATACGCAATTATATATATATTTTTAACTTTTTGGACATTAAAGCTTAAGTATTGCGATCGTAAAAAAAACTAACCTGAAATGTTGATGGATGTCGACGTCTCATGACCCCCCGAACCCTAAAAAATAGTCTTTGCAATGCCGTCTGTCTGTGTGTCTATTAAAACTTAAAATTAAGGGTAGTTTACTGAAGGGCAAAAAGAGAAAAAGTCGATTTTCTCAAAATCGGCTCTAACGATTTTGATTAAATTTCATTTATGAACATTAATAAATATTCCAAACAAAATGGCTACTCTCAATATTTCGGCAAAATGGCTTTAAGGGCTCCGGTCTGATGCGTAAATTAACATTTTTTATAATAGCTCCGAAACTATTTGAGATATGAAATTACTTAGCATTACAAATATGTATATATATTTATAATACAGATATTTTATCCGAAACATATTTTTATAAAATCAATAACTTTCAATCTATACGCAATTATATGAATTTTTTTAACTTTTTGGACATTAAAGTTTAAGTATTGCGACCGTAAAAAAAAACTAACCTGAAATGTTGATGGATGTCGACGTCTCATGACCCCCCGAACCCTAAAAAATAGTCTTTGCAATGCCGTCTGTCTGTGTGTCTATAAAAACTTAAAATTAAGGGTAGTTTACTGAAGGGCGAAAAGAGAAAAATTTGGTTTTCTCAAAATCTGCTCAAACGATTTTGATTAAAATTCGTATCTAGGCGTTGATTAAGATTATAAATAAACTGGCTATTTTCATTTTCCTATGAAAATGATTTTTAGGGTACTTTACAGAAGCGTTAATTTCCGTATCTCCACAACTATTTGAGAAACTAAACAACTTATCATTGCAAAATTGTAGGACTATTAGAAATAAAAAACTTTTATTTGACATATATTTTTATAAAAGCAACAGTTTCTGAGATATTTGCAAATATATTAATACAATTTTGTGAGCTTTAGTTGTAAACATATACTACTTAAGTCTTAACGCAATAATTCTCCAATGCCATAGAGTAATTAAATATAAGTATCTAAAAAAGTATGTTATTTTTCCTTAAAGCTCTTAGGAGAAATGTTTGCATAGCAATGATCTATCTCCATTTTAGACTCAATAGTCAATATTTACATTTTTTATTGGTCAAAATGTATAAATGAATAATTAAATATCAATGCGATGACTTGAAGATCTGCAACACCTTATAAAATGTTAAAATTTTAACCAGAAATCGAAATTTTAATACGAAGTGTTGACCCTTGTGGAAGACATTAAACTGTTTGAAATGTTCTTAGGTGGACAAAGATGCGCCTCTTTTCTCATTGATTCTATATCATTGTATATTATTTTATGCGTGTTCTTATGTGGAGTGGTGATGATACAATGTACATTATTCCGTTCAGAAATCTTACGAGTTTATAGAAAGAGAGAGAAAGTCTGTGCGGTGCGCCGTACCATTTATTTCCTTTTTAAACAAGTATATAAAATTACAAAATATATGTTTATTTTTCACACCCGTAACCGTAATTTGAACCAAAGGTATAGTTCCTTCTCCCGGCCTGATTTAAAACTATTTTCCTCCATTTATCCCTTCATTTAACTCATTTGAAAACCTTATCTTTGATTTCTGTATGACCAAGCTGCTATAAGCTTCTTATTTATCATACATTAATTTATTTTTTAACTAAAACGAAAGTGAAGGCTAAGTTTGGACTATAATTATAAATCTGAAAAATAAATATAGGCTTAAATTGGAAAGTGATTTATAAAAATTATTCTTGTTCCCACGGGAGATTATTATTTACCACCTATAAATTGTCCTAAGTCAAAATGTGAGTTCCGCACCTGCCTAGTTTTTATCTTATAAATATTGTATAACTGTTACATTGGAATCAAAGCCACTGTTTTCTAATGACTCTAAGCTAACGGATTATAATGGCCCGCCTGGCTCGAGCTGTATGCTTGTATCCTGATTTCAAACAGGGCAAAATTCGTACAAATTACAAACACACCCAAAACTGTTAGGGCCACCTAAATATTCAATTTCCCGATTGCGAACAAGTGAAAGAGCAACTCGCGGGGACTCCTACGTGAGGGGGGTGACCCGGGTGTAAGGGGATACTGGCAGCACCCACCGACTGCCGAGGCTTTCCTCCTGACCAAGCTTTCCCTAGCCTAACCTAACCTGACATAACCTAACCTAATCTAACCTAGCCTGACATAGCCTAACCTAATCTAACCTAGCCTGACATAACCTAACCTAACTTAGACTAGCCTAACCTAACCTAATCTAACCTAGCCTGACATAACCTAACCTAATCTAACCTAGCCTAACCTAACCTAGCCTAACTTAACCTCATCTAACCTAGCCTGACATAACCTGACCTAACTTAGCCTAGCCTAACCTAACCTAGAAATACTCGTGTATGTAATCTAGTTAAATCAAGATTGACGAGGCTGAAAGAACGTACGACTGCTAGTCCCCCGTGGGCCTCCCCTATTATCAAATTAGGGGAGGGATGTAATAGCAACATGGCATGTCCGCAATATGGAATCCTCCCCATGTATCGAAAATCTCATGTTTGGAATTAGGAGGCCACCAGCTGTATTACCTGCCGGTGGGCACGCGGTCTGATTGCCAGGCTCATTTAAACTGTTTTGCCGATGACGTGCAGGCTAGGTTTAAAATACAGACTGAGGGTGCTGAGGTTTTCTTAAATTAATGTTTTAGCAGTCTCTTCCACGCAAATGTGAGCACATTCTCTTGTAATTATATCAGCCTTGTCCAATCCCATCAGTGTAAACTTGCTGATGGATGGTGAGCCGTGGTACACACACATACAATCATCGTGATCCTTTAACTTCGATCAGAAAGAATGTTTCAAAGAACCAGGCTCTGATCCACACGTTCCCTCACCCCTTTCAGAACAAACTGTAGACCACGACCTTTACTTCTGCCCCATCTGAGTCTTCCGCCACTGACTCTCAGAGAGAACATTCTCTCTTTGTTCAGAACACAACGCACGCACGAAACACAGACTCACCAACTCGCTCCGGCGATAAATTTACTGGAAACAAAGTTGAATGAAATGTAATTATGGAGCGGTACCAACCTTTAACATTTCCGTTCCCCCAAAACCCTCCCCTTCGATCAAAATCCCCCCCGCCTCTCCCTGTCAAACGTTTATAGTTCATTGGAGATCAACAAATCAATGGCTGGCACTGCACCATTTTGTGACCGTACCGTATTATTATGTCACAATGGTTCTCTCGGGAATACGAACCCTGAACTGATAGGATAGAGAGTGTTTTTTTAAACCACGTATTACTACCCAACCAGGCTATCTGTATATAACCACACTTATATTATATGGATGAAAGGTAGAATTTGGTGGCTATATACCCGCAGTTGAGTGTAGAAACATTTAGGAAATTCCAACTCAATGAATCTGCCTGGGATTCAGACCCTTACCTCCTTGTTGCCAGCAAACAAGTCTGAATTATCTTTACATCTAGATCACGTGCCCGCCGTCATGTGTAGTCGTAGTTCTAATATGCCAGTTCATCTGTTGAATGCAGGTTGTAGGAAATTCACTAATGATAATAAATGAATATGGATAGGGTTTTTTTTAATAAGAATACAGTTAAAATCAAGGTAAATTCAAAGTATAAAATAATTTACCATTAAAAACGTTACTGACTAAATTATGTGCACAAAATGATAATTTGTGACAGAACGTTTGTTAGGTTGCCTTGCGCGGCAATTAATTCAACTAATTCACTCTTCCTCCTAATTTCCTTCCCATTCAAGTTTTCAACTTTATGAACAAATCTATTGAACAAGTTACTTTATGAACTCGAACTATTGAAGGCATTGTGACGTTCATTGTGATCGGTCACAATAATTGTGACTTTCACACGAAAATTATAAGGTTTTCACTTTACAAATACGGAATGTTGACTAGCCAATAAGAAATAAGTGTTTTCATGAAGATGTCGCCAATCACATTTTCATGTAATTATAATTTGTGAAAATGGAGTATGACTATGCAAGTAATATAATTGCTCTGGGGCACGAGAAATTTGATCAAATAACTCATTCATATTCGAATTATTATAGGATTTAAATATCAAAACCAAATAAGCACATTCCTTATTTTGTTGTTTTTTTTGTCTAGAGCTATATTTTCGAAGAACAATCTTACTTATTCATTTGGGATTAATTTCACTAAGGTTCTATTCTGAGTGAATAGAAAAAATTTCGTTCAATTAATGTTTTATTGATTTATAAGTATTTACATATATACATACATACATACATACATACATACATACATATATACATACATACATACATACAACCCGCCTCGGTGGCGTAGTTGGCTAACGCGTTAGTCGTGTTGAGCTCGATCACCGAGGCCGGGGAGATCGAGGTTCGAATCTCAGTCGGGTGAACTGGGGGTGGTTTTTCCTAAATGGTTTTCCACTCTCCTTCCACGCAAATGCGGTTTCACTTCTTCTAAGATCAACCTTCCCAATTCCTAATCCATTAGAGTAATTAGTACTTAAGCGTATAACCCGAACGGGTAGTAAGACGCGGTGCTAAATATTATTATTACATACATACATACATACATACATACATATATTAATACTCATTATTGTATTTTCTCGATCATTGCTTGTCACTGGCTTAACATTTAAATTTTGTAAGGTCATCGATAACTACTATTGTTAAAATACCAAGTTCGTGAAATAAAACACTTACAGGAGAGCCAAATGAAAAATAAAATTTATTGGGACAAATATTATTTTTTACTTACTTTTCTTCAAAATTAATTAAAAAGAAAATATAGACACACATAATGAACACACATGAATAATTTTTAATACATTGAGAATGCAAAATAATCATAAATCCCTTAGTGGTTTTGTATATATTTTTAGGTTCGTTCAGAAAATGTCTACGATGGAGTGTGCGATTATTGGAACAGTAAATGAGCTTCCAGAATAGTTTTGTAATCTGATTTAAACTGTTCGGAAGTGATCATCAAGCGAGAATACAGATGCGCATCAGTAAGTCGATTTCTAAGATCGCTTTTCCTAAACTTCATGGTTGAAGAAACTTGCCCACGTGAATATGATGATGCAAACATTTATATATATTTTTGGGGATGGTCTACCAAGCTTAGAAATATTTATCATGGCGTGCTTTTATAAAAACCCACTTTTATTGTGTTTAGAAAAAATCTACTTTATAACGCAACACATTTAAATAATTTAGCCCGCAGGCCTAATCGAATACATTGGCAGGCCGTATTTATCCCACGGGCCATAGTTTGTCCATCCCTCGGCTGGACTATTCCTACGAGGATCCTTTCTCAATCAATATTCGTGCTCATCGAATGTCAGATTTACTCCCACGCCTGTGATTTATTCAACAAGTGAAGTGAGTTCTCCATTTTAACTCTACCTATTTTCTTGTCTCTCTGTCTGTGGTGAATGTGTTTTACGATAACTTTTTAACGTATTAGCGGATTTAATTCAGACTTGGTACAGTTGTTCTTTGAGCCCTTATACTACAGATAAAGTGAGTTGGGGAAGAAAATCAAACGATATTTTGGGGAGGAAGGGCGGGATTAACCCTTATATGTATAAAAACACGACTTCTAGCATTAATGATTACATTGTATATTTACTTTCAGGACATTTCCTGATATTCTATACTGCTGAAAATTAGTATATGTTGTACCAACTATTGTAATAAAATTAAACATAAATTAAGGTTTTTAACTAGGGGGGAGGGCGAGGTAACTGGG
>CABFWB010001478.1:104664-127966 GCA_902151455.1 Timema bartmani
ATAAACGTATTCATAATGTAAATACAATAATTATAATATTTTGATTTCTGCCATTGTGACAATATGAGTTTCCAGTTTTCAAATAATTGGCTTCCAATTAAAATCAGACTGTAGTAATGTGAATGTAGTCGTAGAGAATAAATTACATTTTATTGTAGTTCCAATCGCCCCAGCTATAGAAAATAGAGAAATCGTGAAAAGCGTGTTCAAAATGTTAATCGGAGGCAGAACATCTAAAAATGACCAAACGTCCGCTAAAAATTAACATTATCATAGAAAATTCTACAAATTTTAATTCAATTAAAAACCCACTATTTAAATTCCATTGGTGACCACGTGGATCAAATGTCGGGATCATTTAGTCTGGTTTGCCCGTTGCAGGGAGGTTAAGACTCAAATTCCATCCAGCTCTGATAAGGGTGGTTTTTTTATAAATGGTTTCTCACTCTTTCTCCAAACAAGTATGGATACCTTATATATAAATTATATCTTATTCATCCCAACCCCTTTAGTGTAAATAACTGCATATATCCTAGACGGCTAGTAATCCAGGTTGAGAACTATAGATAGCAACTTGTTGGAATAAATCACAATGTTAAATTTGTTATTTTTAATAAAATGTAATCATTACAAGAACATTATAAACAGTCATGTAAATTAATTCATAGATTTTTTTTTATTTATTCACGAGAAAATATATCCGCTTTTGCGTTGAGAGTGTGACACTATTTAAGGGGGGGGGGGGAAACCTCTTTAGAACCGGCTGAGGTTCTAAATACAAATTCCTTACGTCGAGACTGATGCATTTCTTACTAGAGATCAGTAATTTCCTACATTTCTTGAATCCGAATCTTAAAATTTCTTTTGAATCCAGAATTAGAATTTGAATCCTCGAAATTTTTAAAATGTACAACTTTGGTCAAATGAATCGATTTAAAATTTATTTGAAAAGGGTATTTTAAAGCTTGGTGCCGCCGACAAATGGTATTATATTTGTTATATCTATTATGACATAAATTAAAAGGGAGAACACTCTTTTTATATTATAACTCCTTTAACCAGTTGCCTAAAATAGTTATTTGAAGTCAAGAACTTCATAAAGTGTTTTTAGATACTTTTTTTTTTAGATTTTTACTAATATCGAATACCTCGAATACCATATAATTCTTGGGATTCTAGCGTCCCGTATCTAATTTGTATACGTGCTATTAGGTTTGGGTCATTGAATTATATTGATCAAACAAAAACTAAGTACTTATTTTGAAAAGTATTTTTATATATCATAAATACTGCTTTATAATGATAGTATTTGATAAAAATGCTTAGCTGTACTCACGACTTTGAAAGACGCAATCGCAAACGTAAGCTTTGTAAAATAACCATGCACTCTTGTATTCACTGACGTTATCATTATTTCGTAGAACAATAATGCACAAACCCAGTGTATTAGCGTTAAATGAGTACTCATATATATATATATAATCAAAGGCAGTAATATTAACAATAGGAATATTAGATTAGTCACACGTTGTGATAGCCATTGTTTTACATTTTTTTTCATAGTAACTGTATTGATTTTTAATCAGGTCACCTTTAAATTCAATCCACAATTATATTAAAATTAATGACATTTCCAAGGTTCAATGACACTGTGGTTTACTATACCCCGAATTTGGTCGGAAGCCCGCTATGGGAGGTCTTATTTCATACCAGAATCCTACTGTATAGTAGTATTTCGGTAGATTAAAAAGCCTTCCGAGGCGGACTAGCCTCTTCCATTTTGGAAGGTCTTTTATCCTACAAAAATACTACTATGCAGTAGGATTATGGTAAGAAATAAGGCCTTCCAAAATTGGCTTCCTCCAAAATCAGTGTACACTTAATACGGATTTTTCGAAAATTTACACTTATGAGGTAGTAATAATAAAAGTAGTACTTTGAGGAAAATATACCCCCATTTACATGAAGGTAGAGAGGGAACCCAAACCAGGAAAATAAGTCTGGGTCCACCCGCTTAATTTACAACACTGACCTTCCCGTCAATGGGATTAATAATTCAATTGTTTATCTAATAGTTTGTAGTACCTACTATAGTACATCCCTGTTACCGTTTATTATGTTGGAAAACCAGGATACATGAGACTGACGCCTTTGGATGCGTATCCACTTGTGCGGATCATTCAATTTTAAACTGTTTATTAAATAATAAACACAGATAAATTTAGATAGGAAGAAACCTTTAAGTTACAAGAAGTTACTAAAACCATTTTCATACATCCATACGTAAAGATTTGTGTTTATTCAGCTGTCCCTTAAGATAAATAATTAATTAATATCCATACGTATAAAATAATATAGTAAAATTATATTACTGTTGGCTATAAGATAAAAATGTTTGGATTTTTTTTTAAATTCCTACCATAATCTATCCACCAGAATCACTTAGTATAGTTTTTGGCGATAAGTTTGTGTATTTAATTTTCTGTATACTGCTTAAAGTTTTAAATATTAATGTTCTCATAAGGCCAGTTGTGTAAAAACTGTGTATATATAACTAACGATAGTAACAACATTACAAAGGAGAAATTCACCATGATGTATTGAAGCAGAACAGCTATGAGTGAGACCCATTGATCTTACATTTATTTTATTATCATGCAAGTTGTTATTATTAAAAACTAACTAAACAGACAATTTAATTTTTTAATACTTTGAGTTGTACATTGATTAAATTAAATAGAACACACTATTTAGTTTTTAAAATCACTCATTTGGTAGGGCCTATTTGAATTTAAGGTTTTTAACTGAGAATTATATATAACTAGTATTAATTTTATTAAGTAATATTTACATATATATGCGTGTCTAGGCTACAACACTCATAGCCTGGTTTGTGGAAAGTTTAGCCAGTACTAATGTACCTTTGTCCAGGGGATATCCAAATGTACTAATAGTACATCCTTTCCGTGGAGGCTCCTTTCATGTCCCGATGAGATGAGATTAGGATGTTGATAGTGAATATGATCGTGTAGAACCGGTAGAAAAACTTAAACCTAACTTAAGCCTAACCAACCAGACTCTGGTAACTGTTGGGGTAGTTCTCCTTTCGGGAAAATCACCCATAGTACAAGCCGGGAATCGAACCCTGGACCCCTAGGTTCACATCCAGGTGCATTGACCATTATACCATGGGGCCAGCTATTATTAAAGATTAAAGTTTATGGGTAGTACTATGACACGTACAGCTAGAAACATGGACTAATTTGTCAGTTGTGTAAACAGGTTTGCCAGTCATGGAGAGGTTGAGGTTCAAATCCCAGCTGTATTTATTAAGGGTAATTTTTTCCTTAAGTATTTTACACTCTTAACCGAAAGCGACTGCATGTACATCTTTATATGTTATCTTTCTCGTCTCTACCCCATTATACGGATAGTACAGATGGACAGCAAGACGCAAAATATAAATAATATGAGCTAAAATTAATTCATCATTAACAATTTGACCTAGGATCAGCTTTGTAAAACTATTGTATTATACCAAAAAGTCCAACATGTTTGATATTTTAATATGATTTTTTTTTTACAAATATACTCATCTTTTTTATCTATTGATATATATATTTTGTTGTAAAAATACTATTAAACAAAATATGTTTATGTTTATTTTCAAGTTAATTGACTTAATAACTAAATCAGGGCATAGATCATCATTTACCCTTTCCAGGCAATCACTTTGGTGCTCTTTAATTTATTAGTCATTTCTTAGGAAACGAAAACTAGACCGAAACTCAAACTAAAGGAATATTTATTGGCTATTGAGCACTAATAATGTTATCAGGACATTGAAGGAAAACAAAGAATAGAATTATTAAGACTGGGAACTTCACAACAAAGAATGACTTAATTAATATAAAATCGTTCTTAGTTCTCACAGTAGTTATTTAGAACTTTAGCTTCCATTACAATCTAACATTTTACCATCGCTGCACAAATGTTGTGAGATATACCTTTGCTTCGAAGAAAAAGTCAAAGGGTCTTGAGACGGCCATTAACAAGAAAACTATTATGTAGTTTAAAATTATTTACAATCCATTTTAAATAGTGTTATTCTTCTTCAATTTTGTATTCACGAAAACGTGGAGCAACATATTAATCGTGCTGTGTTCCATTGCTCGCTAGATATAGAACAAAGGAACGCGCGAGTGATTTAGTAATGGAACGCGTCAGTTGGTAACCATGATGTCGACCCCCCTTCTTACAGTGGCGGCGTGTTAGAATATACAGTAGTGAAAGGGAAGGGGGGGTTGAATAGTAGCGATCCTCCCTCCACTCCTCCAAATCTCTCATTCCCTCTCTCAGATCAGTTAACGATAAATTAGCGGCTGCACGCACATAATTTACCGGCCACTTACTGCGCGATTTATCAACCCCCTTTGATTCTATCGTGCAGTGCTAGAGGGGATTAAGGGAACACGTGTTAAAAAAAAAAGTCGTTTGGTAATACCACGCTCTTAAATAAATCACATTGATGGACCGTTATTTCTAATTTTAAGAAGTCATTATTTTTTTTATAAACAGTATTTAAATAAACAAAATAGGAATTGTAGAGAATGTAGAACATCCATCGCACGTATTTAAGGACGTATCAAAAAATGATTAAGACACTTTATTTCACACTATCAATCCCATACGGCGTTGCCCGTGACCCACTGTAAATTTGTTAAGAATATCCTAACTAAAAAGCTAACTAAAAATTTAAAAAAATCCTGCTTCGAGGTGCATTCGGACCCCCTTCCATCCACCTATGTTAAAAATGTCAGATCTCCGCGCGTCGTAGATTTGGCTGGGCATCGCACACAAATAAACAAACATACAAACACTTCCTTTTATTACTATATTATAGATATATTATTTTTATAGACAGTAACTTCACATTGGTGAGCACGTCGACTAAACGTCAGGCCCGTGTTGTCTTGTTTTACAATGAAGGGAAGGTACGGGCTAAAATTTCGACAGGGTAGACTGAGTTACTTTTTATCTAAATTGTTTACTACTCTCTCTCCACGCAAATAGTGGTACATTTCCTATGGATTCTACTTTTCTCATCCCTACTCCTTTAATATAATTAAAATGTCTAAAGAACGGATTGCTATTAAAGTCCAGAGTATTCAGCAATTTTATATTTTTATAATAGTTCAAACTTTCTATACAAACTAACTATTTTTACTAAAAAGTTGTAAAAAAATAATGTTTTAAATTATTTTAACTAAAATGTAAATATTCTAAAAATTGAAAAATGACACTTGGGCAAGGAACAACTACTAGATAGCTCAGTGGTTAGAGCATTGGCTTATTAAGTTAAAGGTCCTGGGTTCGATTCCCGTGACCAGCTCTCATTTTTCAATTTTTAGAATTTGATATCTAGTTACGGCTAAATCCGTACTAAAACATATATAATAGCTTTGACTAGGCCTATATGATTCTTAATAAAATGTAAATGTTTATTTAATTCTCACTGAAGTTTTTTAAAATACTTTATCCACACTTTTTGATTTAAATTGATTATTATCTAAGGAATACCTTTTTCATTTATCAATATAATTTCAGACTTCAGATAGATAAAAAAAAAATCTCTTCTTTTTCAAAAAATTATTTATTATTTATAAATGTTTATTTAATGAGTTTTTAATTATTTTAACATTGTACTACATTTTCAAGACTTAAAATTTTATTTTTCTAGTTTCAATATACTGTTTAGTAAGATTACAGTAAACGTTTTAGTGTATTTATTCCTATGTATTACCATATTTTTTATTGATAGCCTGTTAAACTCTTGGTCAGTGATTTAATAAAGGAAATGGAAATTGAAATAAAAATTATTGTAATTATTATTGTTATTTAATACATCACCTTGGGATTAAATTATTGGTCTAGCATTATTATGTGTCTTTATGTGTTGTAAAAGTATTCAATAATACAGCGTTTCCCAAACTGTGGCTCGCGAACCCCAATCTTTCAAGGGGCTCGCAAAATATTTCTTTAATGGCGAATTTTTGCAGCACTTTGTGAGGTAAGGGGAAGCATTTACAATTGTTTATCGTCTCACACTGAAGTCAGGTGGTTATCTCGAGGTAGAACTCCTACAAGTTTGTTTGAACTTAAACACCAAGTTTTAATTTTTCTTACCAACCATCCCTTTCACAAAGCAAAGTACATGCAAGATCAAATGTGGCTCAAGGCTTTGGCTTATTTGGCAGACATTTTCTCAAAAATGAACAGTTAAAACCTCTTTTTTCAAGACTCAAATATTAACGTTTTTACTGTGCAAGAGTCGTTCATAAAAAAAATAGTTTTATGAAATGTGTTTGATTAGCAATAAAGCGGAGTGCTTTGATTCCCTTCACGACTTTATGGTGGAAAATCAATTTTCTTTGGAATAAAATGTAAAGAACGTGGTTATAGAACACTTGAAGGGACTTAGAAAAACCTTCAGAGAATATTCCCCAGCCATGTCCAACAATAACAATTGGATTCGCAATCCCCTGTAAGAGACAGCTGTTTTGAATCCTCCACATTAAGCGTGAGTGAAGAAGAGCAGCTCCTTGAAATTTTCACTGATTTTGAATCAAAGAAAAGCTATAGATCTTTTTCATAGTGTGGTTTCTGATTAAGTTTAAAGGAGGATTTTTCATTTTTAAAGAATAAAGCTATTACAGTCTTGCTACCATTTTCTTTTACGTATTTGAGCTAGAAACTTTTTCTTCGTATGCCTATTTAAAAAATAAATAAATACAGAAACAGGTTCAATGCTGTAAGTGACTTGAGACTTTATTTATCGTCTTTGGTTACTGACTTTAAAGCTCTATGCCATCCAAAGCAAGAGCATCCTTCTCACTAAGTCACGTGAAGAGGTGATTAGCTGTTAAAACTTGTTAACAATTTTGGATCTTAATTTAGCATGGAATTTTGTGATTAAAGGAGAGTATTTCAGTTATGTCAATGCAGCAATTTCCAATACCACTTTTTTTAAAAAACATGTGAAATGTTATAATATTGTGACAGTAAAGATAAGAAAATGTTACTACAATACTTTGCTTATTTAATTTTAGTTTTAATTGTTATAACAAATGTATAATTATTTGAACTTGTACTTTTAAGTAGTCTCAATATTAGTTCTTTATATTTGGTGGGGTATTCCAAAGTACCTACCAAGCAATAGTAGGTTAGTTTAAAGTTATTAAACATTTTGATTACAATTAATAACTAAATTTCATAAAAATTAGGTAAAAAGTTAAATGAGTGGCTATGGATATTTACCAGGGGGTTCGTGCAGCTCAGATGTTTGTGAAAGGGGTTCGCGAGTTGAGAAAGTTTGGGAACCGCTGCGATAATACATGGGTATGTAATTTATCTACTTCATGAAGGTAGCTATACTCTTTTCCTTTCCCTCATTACGTACCTTTTTAAAAAAGATGATTAGATTTAATTTATATTCTTTTGGCCCTTTTTGCCCTTTTTAACTTTTTGACCTTAAAATATTTCGCCCAGCAAAGCCAGGTACTTCACGCAAAAAGGTGTACAAAGTGAAAAAAGGGGTGAAAATGAAATCTTATCAAATTAAAAAAAGAGGATGAACTGTGTAAAAATTGTAAAAAGATTAAAAGGGTAAAAGGGTAAAAATGGCTACAAGAATGAAAGGGCAAAATGTTTGAATAGGTAAAAAAAGGGCAAATATTGCAAAAAGGATAAAAGGGGAAAAAGGATTAAAAAAAAGTAGAGAATTTCAAATGGAAATAAGGGTAAACTAGGACAATTTGCTTGAGGGTAAAAAAGGTTAAGAGGGAAAAAAGGTCAAAAAGTGTTAAAAGAGTAAAAATTGTTAAACGGGCTAAAATTTGCAAAAAGGGCAAGAATTGTGAAAATAACAAAAAGTGTTAAAAAGTTAAAAAGGGCAAATAGTCCAAAAATTGTAAAAAGATTAAAAGCGATAGCTTGAAAGTAGTCAAAAAATCTTTAAAAAAATTATTTATTCACTTTTTACCATTTTTGGCAATTTGGTAATATTCACCCCTTTTTACGATTTTTGATCTTAAATAAGACATTGTTCCCCCTTAATACCCTTTCCACCCTGTTTACGCTTTTAATTCTGTTCAGGCCCTACACTGATTACCTACCGTTTTAAAAAAATTCATTATATTTTTTACCCTCTTTACTCTTTTTTATCTTTTTACTATTTTACCATAACTATGCTATTTCTCCCAGGAGAGCTGGGTACTCCATGCTAGTTAGATTAATAAAAAGAAAAAGAAACTGAAAAACTTAATGATGCGACTTAACCAATGTACTGAGAAGTGATACATGAATGTTAAGCGGATCTGGGACATTTAGTAATAAAAAAAAAGAGTTTCACCCCAACTCCTCCTGCAATTCTGAACCTTTTGTAATCTTCGAGACTTAATTTTTCGTTTATCCATGCATATTTGCAACTATTGGTCATCATTTTCAGAATTTTACTCAGGAAAATGTTAGCTGACCCTTAATATATCCAAAAACTTTCTGATATTTATAAAAAGTCACAAACTTCTTCCTAAACGCAATTTTCATAATTTTGACAATCAGTTGCAAATCTGCACGTCGGGACGAAAATGTTAAGATCTTAACGATTCAAATTAGTTCATAAATGCAGGAGTTGTGGTGACAAGCTTCTGACTAAAGGTGTAATAATATAGATTATTTTTTATTTTTTTTATTGGTATTTAACGTGCGCTTTCTGAACCAACTGATTATACAAGCACAAGAGAATGTCTATGATGAAGATCGAAAGGCCCCACCAATTTTGCTGAGTATTTTCACATACCTTTCAGGGATATTTTATATGCCACAATTGACATGGAACCGACGGCTTTACTCCCTCTCCGAAGAAAGTTGTGCTACGAATTTTTATCGGCCAAGAAAAATCCGTCGACTCCGTATGGGCTTAAACCCACGAACATCGGCTCCTGAGGCGAGCACTTTACCCCAAGACCACCGAGGTTGACTTATATTACTTTTAAAAATTTCACTTTCCATAAATATGTTGTCTCAGTCCTCCATTTTTTCCACTTTTTAAAACAATTTAAGAGTAGTTCGTTAGCACTTTAGGAATGAGTATAACATGAAGTCCAAATCAATTTTAGCACACCACGAGGAAATTAAGTAACCTTGACGCTGCCGATAGTAGAACTAACCATTTTTAAATGGATTAGGTAAGGTTTTAGGGTATACTCTCTTAAGGTTCTCTTCCATAAAACCCGTCCCCTTGCCGAAATGGCTTGAGTGAATAGAGATGGAAATTTGACAGTAAAAATTTGAGATCATTGAATACCAGGTGTGTTCATTTATTCAGGCCTTAGTAATTGACATATTTGGTCTACAGCAGACCCGATGTTAGTGGCAAAGCCAAACGCCAAGCGCTGTATTCGATATTTGAGTGTGATAGGAAATCTTAAATCGCTGTTATTCTTTTACTAGCATCCCGCACGGCGTTGCCCGTGACCCACTATGGTATAAGAATTATATAAGCCCCCTCTCCCCCCCAACCCACTCACACAAAAATGGTTTATAATTACGGTCAATTTCGTACACATTTTTTTTTCCGAAGGGCATGTGGCATATTTTTATCACAGTTATCTCTGAAACGTAATTATAAACAAGATTAACAATATTTTTTTCAAAAATTTGTTAAAAATTATCTAGTTAAAAGGCTAATGAAAAATTAAAAAATCCTGCTTTGAGGTGCATTCTGACCCCCTTCCATCCACCTATATTAAAAATGTCAGAACTCTGAGTGCTGTAGATTTGGCTGGGCATCGCACACATAGGGCCAGTTTCATAGTCGGATTTAGTACGCCTCAAGTGCGGTGCTATACTAAATACAAGACGGCACCTACCTGAAATTGAATGGAATGGGCCAGTTTCATATGCGAAACTGGCCCATTCCATTTTGTTCTAGGTAGGTGTCGTCCTGTATTTAGTATCGACTCGCACTTTAGGCGTACTAAGTCTGAGTATGAAACTGGCCCAAACAAACAAACATACACACACACACACAGAAGACAAACACTTCCTTTTACTATTATAGATTGCAAATAATTTTATAGTGTTTCTGGTGTTGACATCCTTAGAGTAAATTAAGCTGTAGTGTTAACTTTATAACTTGGGATAACTCGATTGATAAATTTAGAAAATTTTACTAAATAAATCGGCATAAAATTTCCAAACATATTTTCCCTTTTGTAAAAATGTCCATTTAGCATCTCTTTTTGTGAGGTGTATAGTGATAAAGAGGATCACAAAACCCAAAAGTAGTAAAAAACTAATGTATCTCATCAAAAATTGCATGGTCATATCCACCGCGCTCCACGTTTTATTAATCGTGACCGTAGGTCAATAATGACCCTTGAACTTTCGAGTAGTTTATGGACTGAAACGCATGGTATGGACCCGATATAGAGGCCACCACTTTCAGGGAGAGAGGGATTGGGGTGGGGGGGAGGTTAGTGTTCGATCCCAAAAGGGCCTCCTTGACCACCTCATAAACAAGATGGGAATTATCGCCCGCCAGGGTGGCATTACTGTTGGCCCTTTAGAGAGATAATAGGGTTGGATTCTCCGAGCTCATGCAAGGAGGTGGTGAGTTCCCTATACAGGGATCTTTGGAAAACATGTTGGGTCGGGGGTGGGGATTAAGGATGATCATCAAAATCAAAATTACGATCTTGTATAGCGCTCATCTGGTCGGTTGCTTAAGAACCAAATAATCGTAGCACATAAGAGCTGTTTGCATTTAGGGCACCGTCTACTTGAAGGGAAATATTCTCAGACAGTGTTATTTATTACGGCAAGTATAATTCTGAAGCTTTAAAACCATTTAAACAATCCTCAATTTAATTAAAAACTTACATTGTTAGCCTGTGAAGATATAACTTTATTTGTTTGAGGACGGCTATAGCTATGTTCCGAACAATATACTTTGATATTAGAATTGCGACATTTCGAGTGAAACGTCCTTAAACATTAGTTAATTTTGACTTTTTATTTAGTGATTAAACTTGAAAATGCAAGGGTTTAGTCCTATAAAGACATGTTGATACAATTTCTCTCGTTTTTGGCGTGATTTATATTTTTAAATAATAAATCTGTGTTTAAATAACGCTCCTACACTAGATATTATCTCTGAGGAAACTGCATTGCTACTATTGGGAAAACATGTTGCTTTTCTCTTGTTTTATTGTGGTCAATCTTCCCTTAAATATAGGACAATTTTTTCAACACTGTTTCATCGAGGCTGCCAGTAGCTTCTTATTACCCCCAACACATCATTTTCTGACATACTGAAAGCGAGGAGATTTGACAAACGTTAACTGAGAGAGAGTGAAGATAAAGCTTTCCTCTATAAGACCTCCAGTTCCCTCAGATGTGATATTGGGTGTAGGGGACGCTACTTTCATTCGCATGCACCCGTACTGAGGTATAAGATATATGGGTCAGGCTAGTCTCTAGTTCCAGAGATCAGACATTGTTGCCAAAAAGCGCTAGTATCTTGGCATATTAGTACGCGCGAAATTCAAATATTGTAGGGAAGTTTGAACTATTACTTTCTCATTTTATGCTTAGTAGATAAGATAATTAAGATTACCAAAAGAGGATATTAGTAAAATATTATAAACTTTATTGATTGCTATTGATTTTTGAAGCATTTAAATCTGCTTGGTTATGCAATAAATATTTTATTTTGATCGCGTTTATCTCGGTATACTGTGTGTGGAGAAGATGGGGGATTTTATCCACATTGTGTGAATATTTAACTTTTTAAACTATTACTATGTATAAAATGTTCTAAGGGAATTCATTTGTGAAGCCTATTGGGTGTAATTTTGAATGATTCGTTTAAAAATCAGGACCCGTCAAAGATATAGTAAAATTTAAAAATGAAGAAGAAAAGGAATTTTTAACTGGGTCTCAACCAAAAAAAAAATTATATAAGACTAGCACTATCGTGAAACATCTAAATTATTGAGTAAATTCTTAAAACTCAATCAAATCTATAATCCAAGTGAAAGTAACGCTCATTTCAAACACAAACGGGTTTTATATATTAAACTAGTGGGTCGTTACAGCGATGGCTGCAGATTATTGCACTAAGATGTATTTTAAACTTTTTATTGGGAAAGTATCTATATAATAAGCCCTCACTCACTTTTTAGTCAAAGGCTATCAACTTTACTTAGATATTTAGTTTTAGGTGTGTAGTTTGAATCAAAACATATATTTTCCCCTGTAACATTAACATTGCTAGCTAATATTACATTATTACTACCCTCCCCGAATAAATCCAATACATATAGACTGGTGCACATCAAATAATTCAAATAGAAGACTGACACTCCTTGGAAAACGAGACACCGGAATAAGGTGATCCAGGCATGCACTGATTGGCCCAGCCGGCCGATAGACAAACCACACTCAATCGTAACTGTCAACTCACCAGAGTTCCGGTCTACGTGTCTATATGACGTGTCAAGATTATGACGGTTATTTTAAGAATTAATAGCCAGAGCTATTATTTATGCTTATTAATAGGGAATTACTCCACTAGATATCATATTCTGAAAATTGAAAAATGACACCTGGACACGGGAATCGAACCCGGGACCTCTGGCTTAGTACGCCAATGCTCTAACCACTGAGCTATCCAGGATTCGTCTCGTGCCCTGGGTCATTCTTCACTCATATTTTAAGGCAGAGTCTATGATGGACTGACGGAAATCGTCGGCTACAAGTATGTGATTATATTAATATCACGAGCCATCGGATAACGCAGCCATCTGCGACTCGGTAGTTGGCTGTTATGCTGCCATTGCACAATTATTAAATTGTACGGGATCGCACATATATGACGGTTGTTAACAAGAGAACCATGCTACTATCACGTGTTCGTAACGTGGCGTTATACTATTAATATGAAGATGTACCCCTTATTTCCATCAACTAGACCTATATAAAGCTGGTGCTCAGCTAACATGGTTGACTATTAGTTCCGACACAACCACGAGAGGTCCTGGTCTGGACTTGGACATAATTGTTCCAGGATGACAGAATATAAACTATCTATATTTTGTTAAATATTTAAATGTAAACGACCTATATTAGGTTTGGATATTTGAACACTTGGTTAATTATTTGATTAAAATCGTTCAGTGTAAGCGTCAGTATTTTCTCACTAGAAGAGTCATTTTGAAAAGTAAAATTGTTTTATGGAACACTTAACGTTTCCTTTTGCCGCTTGAGCACTAGTGTCTTCGTAAAATTTAGAATTATTAGTAGGTAGCCACTTTTTGAGTCTTTTTTCTTGCTTGGAATGTTTAGTTTAAATATCAATTTTATTAAACTTTTGGTTACCAATAATTGTTTGTTTAACTCTAAAATTTGCTAATGTTTAATTTATAAATAAAATTTTGTAGACGTATTTTGTTTGAAGAAATTATAGAAGTAATTTATTTTTGTTGGTTTATAAGTTATAACTCCCCCCAGGCATATAGGTGAAGGTTCTTGTTCCATCCAAGTGAGGGCAGTCGCCACGAGGGTGAGAATTCGTCTCAAACCCATGAGCTTCCAGCCCCGACCTAGGTAGGGATGAGACATGTAAATATTAGTGGGAAATAGAAATATATCCTTATTTACGTGGAGGGAGGGTGTAAACTAGCTAGGATAAACCACTCTCAGTAGACCCAGCAAAGCATCAAATCCCGACCTTATCACTGGTAAACCAAACCAGATGCTATTATAGTCCCTGATTCCAGACAAAAATTGCCCGCGCCTGTTAGTGAGTACGTGGGCTAAGGTGTCAATGTTGCACTGTTTGGTTTTTCACTGACAGTAAGATGATGGTTTGAGCACCGGTTAGGTACAATGTGGAGTGGTTTTTTAATTAAGGAGTTTCCACTATCCTTCTGCACAGATGTGGGTTCATCACTTCTAAACTATACTTTCCTCTCTACTACGTAAGTGTAAAGATGCGGATAGCCCGAGCGATTAGTACAAAAGGGGGAGAGTGGGGGTAGGGGGGGTAGTACATAAATCCAAGAGAAGATTACAACCCGGAAAAGGAAATCAGACCTTAGACCTTTGACTTGGAAGGACAATGTTTTCTCTACTTTTGAACTATCCAGGGTGAATAATGGAATGATATCTACTTTTCAGAATATGAGCCCTGAACAACCGTCGTGGCTGTGACTTAATATAGAACAAGTTAGGAATGTTGTTATCCGCTACTAAAACAGTCTCATGTGTTCGTACATCAAATTAAATTATCTACAACTATCACTTTTGATCTATAGTATAAATATCCATATAATAATAGAGTAAAACGTGATCAATGTTGAATTCAAACAAATATAACTGCATTTCTTAAAACACCCATCCTACCGTAACCTCTTAGCTCAAAGTCGCCGACACATATTTTAGCCATAGCCGACGCAACCACAGAGGTGCAACTGGGGAGCTAAACTTACATCAAATTGGGGAAGAAGGTGGTGGGGTAATTGTGTTCACAACTCGCTATGGTTTCCAGAAAAACATGTTCACACAGAATAAGGACATTCTGAAGTAACCAGTAAAGCACATCATAGTTTGACTAGTACCACTCTCAGACACTATATTAGTAAGATTCCCCCCTCCTCCTGAAAATTGTAACTTTCCACTCACCCCCACCTCACTCCTACACTTCATGCTACTGTACTTAGCTGTACCTACAGCTCAATACAGTATCCAGCGTGCTATTAAGTGTTTGCCTCGGGTCAAAAATCGTAGTTGGTTTTTGTGTTTTTTAAACATGAATTAATACAATGTAATATTATGGCTTGCGGTGATTGTCTAGAGCGGGATATTGCAACATAAAAAACTATACTATATGATTTTTAAATATGAGTGCAGAGGGTAAAAAAGGGATTAGAGGGTGTCAGATGGTAAAGGAGAATGGCAGTAAGATAACACTTGCGCTGGGTGACAAATCCTGTAGCCCCATCCCTGTTTATAAATCAATTATTTATTCATGTTTTCTTTCTTTCTAGGTAAGTTGCAATCCTGTCTCCAATTATATCCCACGACATTCTGGAATGAATTAAGTTGCGTACACAATCATCCACCTTCAACAAGTAGTCCCCAAGAAACTGCAGCGAAGCGATCCTAAAGCCCGACGTTCTGTAAGTAGAGTACGTTGTGTTCCATTTACATTTAGAGCTCCTTTAAAATAATTGTGTAGAGTGACTTCACTAGTCTTGACTTCACTAGACTTGACTTCACTAGACTTGACTTCACTAGACTTGATTAGTCTCAACATCACAGTCGCTAATAACACTTCGTGTTACGTCTGAACGACTTTGTAGCCATGCCTTTGGTACTTAGATTACCGAAACATGCTGGCAACATCTAAAACAGCTTTCGTCTAACCGCTGTTTCTTGCTAAAAGGAGTAACAGGAAATAACCAAGACTGGACTTAGATCTGTTACCCAACCTTCACTTTGATTTTTAAATATTTTTTCATTCGTTATAACATGAACTTTAACTACCGTTGTTAAAACTTTGGATGTTGACTTAACTTGTGTTTTAAATATTTATTCACAGGGCTGTATTGTAAACTTGGGCATTATTTTTTAATTTTTCGTTGTTAATAGTGTATTTCTTAAATTGTTTGTTTATGGACCTTTTAGGCTTGTCGTCAAATGATGTTTTATTCACTGTGTTGACGATGTTATTTTAATGTATGTTACTATATGACACTTTGTTATGAATTATAAGCACAATCTAACCAGATATTTGAATCTAAAGTAATTTAATTTCATTCTAAATATTTCTTTAATTTTATCTTTGTAACTTATTTATAATATTACTTGCTGCTTATCTTGGGTTCTTATCTAAGTTTTAGCTACATTCATTATCACTCCTTACTGTTTTCTATTTTAGAATGTTTTCTAAAATGATATTAAATTATAAGTTTAAGCAAACTTTCCGTGAACTGACAAATGAGCCCGCACTGGAAGTTAAGGAAAAGGTTTAGTGGGGAAGTCACATGGGAAGTAATGTCAGAGAAGTTAAAGAGAAGTTTCCTGTAAAGAAGCTTCATGGTAGCATAACACGGTTAACTAACTGACCTGGTTGAACTGTCCTGGGTTGAACTCACGTCCCGCCCGCGTGGAAGCTAGAGAGGAAGACCTCGTGACCTGCCCTCCAGCGCCACACACGGCGGGCTCACAGTTCAATAGCGCGGGTGATACGTAGAGTGTGGCGTCACACTCTACACTTGTGCCTGTTTTTAATCAAAAAACCTTAACTTACTGTACAATGGTCAATGAACTTTGACTATTTATTTGATGGACATTGTTTATTAATTAATCTACGTTAATTTTATATTATCTTTGGGCTTATTTTTTATTTTTTCGTACCCATGGGTCGCACTGGGTTGTTCAAATATCCACACTATCCAAAGCAAGAATTCGCCACAAGAACTTATAGAAATTTGGTAAATACAAATGGACGAATCAAAATATTATCACAGTCAAAGCTGATTTCTAAAATCGTTGCCAAAGGAGGTATCCCTGAAACCGTTGCAGCTATCATAACTGCTATATCCAAAAGAGAAAGGTATCAATATCCAATAGATAAGAAAGTTAAAAGTTATTTTCACAACAGATTTTTAATTTTATATTTACAAACACATTTATATTTCATTTGTATCCCTTAGTAATATTACAAATTATTTGTTATATTATTCCAACCTTTTAGTTGAATGAAAAATCCTCTTTATTTTATTTTTTTTGTAAGAAAATCACTCTCTTTTTTAAGGCGTTAAAAAAACTTTTAAAATATTTTGTTTTTTAATTACCTATGTATCTTTGTTCTAACTAACCAATGTTATAATTTTGTGTGAATAATTTCATTTGGCTTATCAATATTAATGTTTCATTCAAATTGTATATAACTACTTGTTTTTGTTCTACTTTTATTAATAATTCATACAAATCATTTTTCAACATTTTTATTCATAAATTATATCAAAATCCATTTTATAAATATATGTTATTATTTATTATAGACACTTTTCTTTGTTAAATATATTAAATCACCTCATATATTAGTATTATCTCTTTTATTAATTATTCTACTGCCTAATTTGGAGCCATTAATTGCACTATACGATGGACAAATAATTACTTTACTCTTTCTTATACTTATAAAATAATGAACTAGAGTTTAATCCTAAAATGCCTAATTGTATGGCCACATAGGTGGTTAAATATATGGTCAGTTCTAATGTTGTAATAAATTGTTTTAAAGTAAAAGTATCGAGAAACTATTGCAGTTACCTTGCATCATTCATCAACAATCATCATTATGTGAAGGAGATAGTTACATTCAATTGATTAATGTCATTTATACTGTAAGTTATGTAAGAAAAGCTGAACTTAACCACCGATTAAAAAGTTTTCTTGGAACAAAGCTGTATCGCGGTGAAGCGCTGTGCTTAAGTCGAGTCAATATGTCAAAAAATCATACAATACCGAACGGGTATTAGGAAGCGGTGCTAAAAAAAAAGTCATGAGGTGTTTCTAAATTGACACCAAATATTAAAAAAAAAATTAATTCGGACATCAAAAAAGAAGGTGCATAATTTACATGATTAGCTTTTCAATATTTGGTGTCGTTGTTTAGTCTTGATTCTTAAGGTTATCTTTAATTATTTTTTTAAAGAATAGCCCTTTTATTTTGTGATTTATTAATATAAGATATATCTAGCAAACTTCTGTGTTTTCCAATATTTCCTAGATAATATAAACTATATATTTATCTATGTTTAACTATAGTTATATATTATAAAAACTATAAAGGGGGATACGGGAAGTAGTGTATGACTTCATCCGATCTGGCCTGACCATTATTTTCAATATCCTTGAGTGGTTTTCCTCCCTAGGTAAGATGAGTTGATGATTGAATTCTACCACGTGTAGTCACAAAACTTTGTTTCATAAGATATCAGTATTTTTAAAATGGCTACCTAGACTCACATAGCGTGCTGTATCCCGGTAATGTCAGAGCAGCCGCGCACTTTATACGGCGTGTCCCCATATCTTGTAGTGATCTCACACATTCCCTCTACTTGTGGATTCTGGTCCCGCGTTTTCTGCTCTGATGCTCGTGGGCTCTTACTCCGGGAAACAGTAGGACATCTCACTCTTACCTTACTCTTAGGATTGCTCACATGGAGGATGTGACCTATGGGACATCATTACCTCAATGTTTTATTTATCTTTTTCGTCACGTTTTAGTATACATTTGGGTTCAACACATATATATATATATACTTTTTACATCCATTCCTGTCTCCAGCCTGTGGCCTGGGCCAGTTTTTTTTATTCAAGCCATATATTTTCCACTACCGGCTTGCTAGTGCTGTCGTAGCTTCATATGCCTTATAATCTAACTTAAGACAAGGACAAGCACAACATCCAGTCCCCGGCAGTAAATTTATCAATATGAAAGAGTAATCCCATATTTAACCAGTGATACATTTTTCAGCCGTCCTGAGAATCGAACCCGGGGCCCTTAGCTTAGTAGACAGTCACGCTACCGACTCGGATATATATATATATATATAGGTATATATATATATATATATATAGGTAAAATAAATTAGGGACAAGAAAATTAAAACCTAGAGGAAATATAACCTAATTTGGCTGGAGGGGAAGTAGGAAAGTATTAGTTATAAAACACCCTGAGTACATCCAGCAAAGGTTCGTATTATCCTGACCTGTGCATACTGGCGAACCAGACTACATTGTCTTGATATCCAAACGGTGTACCCACCGATGAGGGATACTTCAACAATGAACGGTGGTTATTATAGTTCCACGTCCGCATTGTTGGGCATGTGGACTATTTGTCGTACTTATCTGGCGGGGTTCACCAGTTACATAAGTTGGGGCTCTGAGTTTAGAGATTAGGCTGGGTGTATTGAGGGAGTTTCTTCCTAAATGATTTCCTACTATTCCTTTATGCAAATTCAGCTACATTTTCTACATACTATCCCTTCCTTGTATCGACTCTAGTTGAGTAATTAAAATGCCTACAACCTTGTTGGTTAGTAAGATGCAGTGGTAAGACCCTTTGACAGTATCTCGCTGTAGAACTAGAGGTTTATACACCTCCAACTTGCTGATGAAGATTATGTGACATGTCCCATTCTTGAACTAAGCTAAGAGTATAAAAGCTAGAGAGAGAAAAAGATCAGTATCTTTGTGAATACTTCCTCCCCTCTACCCCCGCTCTACATCTGAACACAGAGCCTGCATCAGAAATGAGCTCTCAACCAAGAATTAAAGTATGCAGTATTAAAATTCATAGAAATTGATTTAATTTTTATTACCACCCCTTCTTAATATCTGCATATTTACAACAAATGGATTAAGAAAGAGGAAGGTAGAATTACAGTAAATGCAGCAGCATTTGCTGAATGGCGAGTGGTAAACTCCTCAAGAAAGAACACCAGTACATTCAAAGAAGGTTCGAACTCTGACCCCCGTTTCAGGCTGTCAAGTCTACAGCAACAGTGAGGCCATATATAGACTCAGGGGTAGGGAACCTTTTGACGTAGAAAGGCTGCATTTCACTTCACGGATCCCTCATAAGACCGCACACTGCATTTATAGTACTGTAGATTTTGACAAAATTATGTAGCGGTACTGTAACTACCTAAATATCAATTAATTTAGTTTTAGTAACCTATAAACGAGTAAACTGTTCTTTGGTTTCCTTTATTCCTCATTTTGTTCGTGGACCAAATTAAATTAATTGTTAGCTCATTTATGAGAACATTTTGATTCAACGAAGACACATTCTAATTGTATACATATATTTTATTATAGGTCTATATTCTTGTTTGATTTGTCAAATAAAATTTTAAGATATTAGTAAACTTCTACTCATTCCCCTCGCTATGAAACGTATCGATTTATCGTGCATAGAATACGGCACTGCATGGCTCAGCGGCGCCACACACCCCTGGACATAGTGGTCCAGGGCAGGTTCTAGGTCGGTACTTTAAACTTATGCTCCCAAAGGGTGGGATGATCCGGTTCAGGCCGGATACCCTCGTCCTCTTCCAGTCACTCACTAGTTGGACCTATCCAGCCACAGAAGCGACCGAAGGAGGGAATGGTCTCCACTCTTTCCCATGTCTAGGGGAATGAGATTACTCCCCATTGCGTGGGGGAGAGTAATCTCCCACTCCTCGTGCGTATGAGTGGAGGCACCCATGTTCCAGCACATCATGCACTGCTAACTGCCCAGGATAGCACCGGAGCTCTACAACGGCCCTGATCCCCAATGTCCGGTCCTCGGAGCTCACAGACCCCGGGGGCCTGGACCCGAAGGCCCGAACCCACCGCACCGCCAACGCCATCATTCGTCGGCATTTAAACTCACTGTCTCACAAAGTCCAACCCATTGCTGGGCCGCCGCCACGAACCGAGCTCGCGAGCCCACTAACAAGCTCGCGACGTGGGCCCACTGGAGCGCATCCAGCAGTATCTCTGGCGCGATAAACGACAAAACACACGATGGCCTCCACAGTAAAAAAAAAGCAACACATACGCGAAACTAAACCATTGTTTCTAAATCAAGCTGACGTCAAGCCGAGCGCTCATAGTGCTCTCTAGGGACAAATCAATTATATAATAACCGTTTCGGTGGCCCCATGGTCTAACGCGCTACCCTCGTGGTAGAGTAGACTGCCGATGACGAGGAGATCAAGGTTCGAATCTCGGTCGAGTGTATTGAGGGTGTTTTTTTTAAATTGTTTTCCACCCTCCCTCCACGCAAATGTGGTTACACTTCCTTTAAATAGGTACATAACTCTTAAAACCATTAATGTAATTAGTACTTAAGCGTGTAACCCGAATGGGCAGTAAGACGCGGTGCTATACAAAAATTATATGATAGTGCACCAACCATAGTTTTATATATATATATATATATATAGAGAGAGAGAGAGAGAGAGAGAGAGAGAGAGCTATTGATATAGACAAGAGATGGTTAATTGTTTAACGT
Organism: Timema bartmani; assembly: GCA_902151455.1. Taxonomy (NCBI): domain Eukaryota; kingdom Metazoa; phylum Arthropoda; class Insecta; order Phasmatodea; family Timematidae; genus Timema; species Timema bartmani. The sequence goes on from CABFWB010001478.1 coordinate 125,810, forward strand.
TATGCTTTAAAAATAGCGATTTATTATATTTTAAATAATTAAAATACGCGCCTTTTGAAACTGTATAGGTTATGAAAATACATAATTATACAAAATATGCGAAAAGATGCCACTTTACTCCTCAAAAGGCCACATGTAGTATAAGCGCCTTACTCCATGCAACCAGTGAAGCGGTTAGAGAGATTCCAACAAACGGGTGAGAAACATCTTCATATTTCATATACAGTAGAATATGTCTAATTCGAAATATTGGATAGTGCGAACCCACCATTCCCCACGAAATATTGGATAGTGCGAACCCACCATTCCCCACGAAATATTGGATAGTGCGAACCCACCATTCCCCACGAAATATTGGATAGTGCGAACCCACCATTCCCCACGAAATATTGGATAGTGCGTACCCACCATTCCCCACGAAATATTGGATAGTGCGGACCCACCATTCCCCACGAAATATTGGATAGTACGAACCCACCATTCCCCACGAAATATTGGATAGTGTGAACCCACCATGATTCCCCACGAAATTCCTATTTAAATCAACGGCTCGAATTTCGAAGTCTATACATTGTTAATTTTATCGAGTTTGTACTCATTTCAAACCTAGCCTAACGATCTTTATTAAATCGCTCAATATGCCAAGAATGTCACACAGAGATATTTATTGACGCATAATAAAAGAGAAAGCGGGGAATCCCGCACCGGCGCGGTGGTGAGTTTTTCTAAATCGGGGGTGGATTGGCTCTCATCGCTTTTGTGGGACAATGTAATCATGTAACGCCCTAATGGACTGATTTAGGTCTGGAATTTCAGTATGTTAATTTTTCTGAGTGTTTATATTTTGTGTTTAAGTTCTTGTTTTCTCGTGTGTTGTAGGCTACATATATATTGTGTATGTGTGTTACATATAGCATATTGTGTAAAATGTGTGTATTTATATGTAGCATATTTTGAAGTTATTACCCTAGATACTATTAAAAAAATTTAATTCGAATTTAGGATATTTCGTATTCTTTTAGATATCCCTTGGAGTTGGAATCAAAAAATGTATACTGTATATAGTTTCCAATGCTCAGAGAGTTTCTTACCTGCATCAGTGAGCATAAATGGATTTTGTAAAGCATCAAGCTCGTTTGGTCTGGTTTGACTGTAATGGAGAGCTCAGGGTTTGAATCTCAGATGGTTATATCGAGGGTGATTTTTCTTACACTCTTTTCACGCAAATATAGCTGCAATTTCTTTAAATTAAACACTTCTAATTACAGCCTCATTGGTGTAATTAAAATTGAATAGACCGGATGGGCAGTAAGACGCATTTTCAAATTATTGCTTGTGCATTGAAGCCACTGATGGCCAAAGGCTCGCCACTGTTGACATTGCATTGGTATATAATGAGAATTAAATTTAAATACATATTATAAATAATATTACAAAATGCATTAGAATATACAATTATATATTTAACTTACTCTCTTAAGCATACCACTGCATCCATAAAGTGTTAGCAATAATTACGTTACATTAAACAGAAAAACATGCTAATATAGGCCCACTGTTAACTAAAATTCGCTGCCATAATTTAAATAATGTATTGATCCCTTTTTTTTGGCACCGCTTCTTAATACTCGTTCGGGTTATACGCCTATGTATAAGGGATATAGGGGTTTAATTTAGATAAAGTGCACCTGCATTTTCTTGGGGGGGGGAGTGAAAAATCTGTTAGGAAAATCACCCTCGGTGCACCCGACCGGGATCGAACCCTGATTTTCCCATCTTTGGCATCATAGTCTAACACGAGAGCATCACGTTGGACCACACGGCCACCGAAGTGGTTATTAATCCCCTATTAATTCTACTTTAGTATAGTTATGTATTACCTAGTTATTCATCCGTTTCCAATTATAGTTAATTAGACCCAAACTAATTTTGTAATCACCGAACATTCTACCAGAGTCTCAGGTCAGTTATGTATTCTTTTCCAACTCCGCCCGCATCGACACAAATCATTTGTCCATCCCCTATCAATTCTACCCAAGTATTCTTAATACATTGTATCTACAAATATCTGAAGTCATTGGTTCAATCCCTGCAAATACAACTTTTGATAATTTAAAAGGCATCTACACACACTATTTTTACTTTTTTTTTTTTTTT
>CABFWB010001478.1:128006-157800 GCA_902151455.1 Timema bartmani
TTTTTTTTTTTTTTTTTTTTTTTTGCTTGCCACAACAAGCGTTGATTGTGACTAGTTAAACCAGTGTGAATTAGAATATTTTCGTCTTTGTTAGTGATCAAATTGATTGCTATGTTTTATAAACGTAATAAGCACTGACTAAATGTCGTCGCAATCTCGTGACGCTTCAGCATTGGACCGTTACGATCTGCCACAAAATGTCACCCGAGACAAACCGGGACAAACTGTGAGCGGCCTTTGACGCGCCAAGCATAATAAAGGAAAATACATAAAACATTATAGAGGCGCTTTACTTCCACAGTTTAGTTATCAACCAATCACCGCCTTCTAGGGTGCATTGTTCAGACGAACCAGCCTCGTGGTGTGAACGTCCCCTAACAGTGTCCACACATGCACCTAAAGCGTGGCTATTAGCTCAAGTCACTAAACAATAGCAATTATTTCCTTCTTAAAATATGCATTGCCCTTAATTAAAAGACGTATCACATAAGCTATACCCTCTAATGGACCCATTCGTCTCTGGGGCTAAACACACTCCTTCATTCTTATATCATCTAGAGTTGGCAAATTATACTTAATATATTATAATCATACATGGAGGGAGCGAGTTCACACAACTACTAATATGAGGGGTCCTCTTGGAGTGACCTACCACTACTCGCACCCCTCTGGGGGACCCCATGAACAAGTGGTCCCTGCTTCTCTCTTCTTGGAGCCCTGATCTGTCCATCACAGGAGGTTGGTGGCGGCTGTCCCCCAAAGTTTCAAGGCCCGCTTCCCCTTCATATATTAGTAGTTCTGTGAACTCACTCCTTCCATTTAAAAAAATGCTAAGTACAGTATTTCATGTTCTTGTCGTAATTAAAGTATTAATATACATTTATATTTGGAGACATTTTTTATCTTTGGATTTCAGGTAAAAATAGTTCCTATAATTTCTCGTTGGATTTGAAGTTAATATATTTCCTTGATGATCCAATTAGATAGAAGAAAACAAATTAATATTATTATTCAATAGTAATATTAAATTCATAGATAATAACCGCTGTTCACATGATTCAAGACGTTTGTCTCGCAATATATTTCAAAATTTACAAAAGTACGTTCTAGGTACTCGAACGATGGCTTAGAAATTTAAATTCAAATCACTTGAAAACTATTAAACGAAAAAACGATTTAGTTGCCGTCATATTGAAATGATAACTAGATCGAAATATCGTGTAACAGTAAACACTTTGTTTGGCCTAAGTTCCAAGAATGTCCACGTGAGATTTCGTTAATATTGATTCGCACGTTTGATAGTTATTGCGGAGCAAACATCCGCACATAAAGATAGAATAAATGCCAAATGGTCTAGTCATAATAGGACCTCACTACGCTCAGTTCATCAAGTTTGAGTTATAATTATAGATTGTAGATTGATGTATCACATTAGTATCAATAAGCCACTCATACAACCTCCTTCAGTTACAGGGCCTGAGTCTACGCTCTGTCACTGAAGTAGATTAAAGTACGTTGTTAATCTCTGCCTCATTCAAGGATTTACAAAAGTGTTCATATCACTAAAATATTATGTATGCCTATGCTATTAAAAACCATATTTTGTTACAAGATCAGATTTTATAACAACTTTTTCCAAATAATTTCAAACAGTATCCTCCATTACAAGATTGCCTTGTTTTAACCTACTATTGCTATTCACTGAAAAGTCATCACCTCAACTAGTAAACATTAAAGTTTAAAAAAATAGGAATAAAGTAACCATCTTAGAGGTAATATAACGTTCTACCAACACTTCTTTCATTCCCTCAGACCCTTTGTTCCTCCCAGTCTCTTGACTTAACTTATTTTCCGCTTGTTTTACTATTTATTTTTTTATTTGTAATTTTGTTTATGTGTTTCTACTTCATTAATTTCCACCTCCCCCCTCATTCCTCAATCCCCGCACCCCTTTGTGTCTGGTGCACTTGTCATATATTTCTTTCCCCACTCTTCTGTTCTTACTAGGGTACTTTATGGCCATCTTTATCACGCTCCCTTTTCTCCGCAGCTTCTTGAACCCCCCAGCCTCGTTCTGAGCTCCGCTGCTGTTTATTTATCGAGTAATTTCTTCCTCTGCTTCACAAACGCTTCCATCTCCAGATTTATTTTCCAATTCCAAGCTGTACACTAAAGAAGACTACTTTTTTTTTCCTTTGAAATTCTTTCTTAAATCAATTTTAAATGGATAAAATATCAAAATTTAATAAAGTGTGTTGGCTAGATATGAATCATATTTTTATTTTAGAGATGGGAAAGCTCGAATCCTCGAATCATCAAATCCCTTGGAACCTATGGTATCCGAGAAATTCAATATTCGTTAAAATCTTTTTAAAAAATAATCTTGAATACAATTATGAACACGTTGATTTCAAATAACAATTTTAAGTAATTAATAAAAGGAATTATATAGACATGTAGTTGAGAGGATGGAAAAATCACAACAACAAAAAACTAAATTGTGTTATTAATTTAGTAAAAAAAAGTTTTTCTTTTTTTATTTATAGCGCAATAGACATTAAAAATACAAGGTGTTCGGAAATTCAACGCCCAAATTGCACTTATAATTTGTTTAAACTAAAAGTAATATAAAATCCCTATACACTTACATCCAGAAAACTATGCTAATTCCTTTAAATTGTTTTCAAAGTTTCGGTGTACATCACCGGGAGAGCAAAGCTGTGAAAGCATGCGTGTACATAAGGTTGCATAGGAGTTAGGCGCGTAGTACTGTACACCTCAATATCTTGAATCATGGCAACAGAATCTACCACGATTAATAATAAACAACAAACCAGTCCGTTTAGAAATGGGAATTAGTTCTGAGGGTCATCATTAACGGTCCTACCTCATAGAAATTGATTGCCATTACTACACGCATGCTTGTACCGCTTTGCTCTCCTGGTGCTGTATGCCAAAATTTTGAACACATTTTAATGGTATTAGCATAGTTTTCTGGATTCAAGGGATTTTGTATTTCTATTTGGTTCAAACAAACTATATATGCAGTTTGGGCGTTGAATTTCTGGACAACCTGTACAATATAATTAGTCAGTGGTACCAAGCCTTAGACAGTAATTTTTTGTATTAAATTTTAAATATTCTCACTTTAACCAAAATTGTACATTTTTTTAAAAATTCGAGGATTAGAATTTGGATTCTAAATTCGAAAAAAAATTTTAGATATGGATTCAAGAAATATAGAATTCAGCCCATCTCTAAATTTACAAGCTAAAATGCCAGTTTTTCAAACAGATTAAGAAACTGAACGGATCTTGGACCATTGAAAACGACTTTACTTGATGCTCCTTGTGTGAGAAATAACTGGTTCATCTAAACAGCTATATAAAGTGTGTGAGCCTGAGTACTGAAGCAAGGACTGTTGCTCGATGATCGCTCGCTATTATATAAATAAATGTTGCAGATACAATAAGTATAATGTTTTAAAACAAAACTAAGCAAAAAATCTAGTTTAAATGCAAATTCAGCTGGGATTTGAAACTCGATATCCACATCACCGGCAAACCAGACCAGACGAGCTCAATCTCTTGTCTGTATCCGCCGATGTGAAGCATGTCTATTTTTATTGATTGTCTTTATTAATTTTTAACACCGCGTATATACTATTTACACTATTGAGTTAATAATGAGTAAGGTTGAATTTATGAGAAGTGTATCCGAATTTGCGTGGAGTGAGAGTGGAAAACAATTTAATAAAAACCACCTTACGAGGATTTGAGCCCAAAATATCCCTGATATTTGCAGTCTATTCTATGGCGAAAATTACGCCTTTGACCATGCGGCCACCGAAGTAAGTTTTATTGATTGTAGAGCTTATAAAGAGATTAATAATTTAAACTAATTATTGATTATTTCGTTTACCATTTATTAAACTATATTTTAAATTTTATTTCCCATTGATTAAACTAGGGTTGTTAGGTAATAAAACTGCAGTTAAAATATTCTTATCATTCTGCATTATTTACTCTTTTTTTGTTGTCAATTTTTATGAAAAAAAATCAAAATAGTGTATTCGGGATTTGGCTGCAATTTGATATTAACAATTTAGAATCATCAATATCTGAGTCAACAGAGATAAAAATGATACAATATAGGTTTCTTCCCATTGCCTCTTCAATTTTGTTCTGTTTAAGAAACTTCTGAAAAAATGTAATGTATCTTTTCAATGGGTTCAGCTACAATCCCATTTTTTGTTAATTTTTCAGTTGTTTTTTTTAAATTGGCCCATAGCACTCATAATAATTTTCAGTTGCTTTAAGACTCCTTCCGACAATCATAAATTCCTTAAATATTCTCTCAAGGAGGGGGGACCACACCCCCGGCAGATGGGACTCCAATCCACCCCCATTTGATAAAACCACATGAGTTCCTTTGTTAATATAGTATTATTTGATTATGTTGGACTGATTAAACGCCTTACACTTTTGTTAAAAGTGGTTGATACTTTAATTTTTAATTGCCTACCTTTTTATTCAAATTCATTTTATTTTAAATAATTCATATTAGTCTAGCGAAAAATAGTAATTACTGATCAAATAAATAATATTTTTATATGACAAAATCTACGACTTTTTCTAACAATTGCATTTATTGCAATATTGTAGTAACATTTAAAAAAAATTAAATTCTACCATGTTGATATCTCAAAATAGTGATCTAAAGCACCAAACTTACAATATTATGAATTTTTGGTGACAAATAAACCAAGATTTTAGTCTTAGGTAGGTGCGCTAGGGGTAGTTTTCAATATTTTGGTGGTTTACCCATACCCTCCACCCACTAATGCATAACTATGCATTTTTTTAGAGTAACATCCTTAATACTTGATTTAAGTCAGTAATAATCACAGTGCTCCTGTTTTACACCTATTCTTACTACACATTTGGATTATATGCGTTTAGCTACACGTATACGGTAAAGATGTGGAAGGCAAGATTTGGAGAAAATATACTCACATTTTCATGAAGGGAGAGTGAAAATGCTATATCAGAAAAACATGCCTCATTACACAAACGAGAATTTGAACCCAGATCTCCCATACCAGTACTTAAGCTCTTGACTAGAGTTATACATTAGACCAGTGAATTCTAATCGGTGTGCCGTGAAAGATCAACAGTTTTGTCGCGATAGTTTGGGGTGAGGTGAAAAAGAAGCGAAAAAAAAAATTGGGGCTTAAAATTAAATCCTTTTAAATTCATAATCAACAATATTTTTAAAAAAAACAATGATTATCATTTTAGCTACTGAACCATTAAACACAATCGTAATACTCATTGTTTTTAGTTATAAAATCTCTACTGATGGTGTACTTTGACAACTTTTGTGCCTTTTTCAGTGTGCCTTGTTCAGTGTGCCGTGAGTATAAAGAGGTTAAAAATTGCTTCCTTATACTATGCGACTACAATAAGGGCACTTTGGTATGGACCGGTATAAAAAATGTTAAATTAAAGGTTATTCCTATATCACGTTTAAAATGGACGTGGACTCTTATTTTAAATGATTCCAAGCGCAGCAGATGCGCCATGCATCAGGAATATGTAAATTATTGAATGCTACACTAAACAAGCTGTTCTCGAGTGCAGTAAATCACGATCCCACATCGTAACAGTCCCCTTCAAGCGCCCCCCACCTACCGACATCAGTATAAATCATGTTAAGAGTCACTCCGCCATTACAAACATTCGGGACTCGCGTCATTTGTTTGCTTTCAGCGCTGCGTTGTTGATTTCAATCATTTCCTCTTCACTCCTGGTGCCTCCTGCTCCAAATACATATATTCATCGAGTTACAGCTGCACGAGTTTGTCGTACAACAGCGCGAACAACGTTGGCAAACTGACGTTTAGAAGACATATTTATGGTTTATAAACCATTTCTAACTCGCTTTTCAGCAGGTAGAAGTAATTATACAATGATATGATCGATTTGTGTCCTTCTGTAACACAAATTAAATTAAAATATTTTGGTTACAAGTTTATATTTTTCACTGTCACTAATTTGAAATATTTAACTATATTTAAAGTAAATAAATGACTACGAGAACAATCTTAAGTATATTAAACAAGTTAAAAATATAAAGGATGTATTAATAATTCAATTATAATATATTTTCAAACAATCGTAGCATGTAACTATATTTGCTACGATTTATATTATTACCATTGGATAAAGAGTTTGTGAACGAGTACATAACAGAATATAATAAAAAAATGATAATGATCCGCTACTGACTTGACTGAATGAAGGTCAATGAACTAAACTTCATATCGCGTTTCACCTGTTTCCTTAAGCTTTAAGATAACAGCGTAGCGAATGGTTATTTACCCTTGTTCAGTTGGAACTAAGAACCCCATATAACCCCATTCCTCCCTATTTATGCGAGCCAGATTAGGGTTAAGCTACCCATTTATTTGTTCAATGAAATTCTTAGGAAGTTCTCTAAACCACAAAATTCTAAAAGCTCAAGCGTTTTTACAAAGACTATTAGGTTTGGAAGATTCTATAGCTTGCCTAAAATGTTTTATGGCCCTAAAATGAGCTAAGAAAAAAATGAAATTTTTAGCAAACCAACTACTCGGTTCTAACATATAGAGGGGGAGAATTATTTCAAAACATAACTATAAACTTTATCTTCAAAGAGCCGATACCCCCATCATACCAAATTAATATTCTAGGCCAATTATAAAGGACCAGACTCAGCCTTCCTCAATGCCAATAAAAGGACATAAAGCTTAAATTTGTAGACCAACCATAAAGAGACCCGTAAATTCTCTTAACGAATAGTATTTTGTGTGTGTTACTAACTAAATAATAATAATAATAACTAACTGTTGCTTTACATTCACAAAAATACAACATTTTGTTTTTCAGCTATTAAGTTATCTCTTTCAGTTCTAAAATTTGCTAGGAAAATGTCTATGAATTTTTTTCGTGTCACTTCAAATATCTGTCGTATTTTGGGCATATATATGATATATATGAAAAGGCAATAAATAATGTTTTACCTGGACCTATATTTATAAATTAGAAAATAAGTAATATGGATGGACACAATATGTCAAATTCTTTACTTTCTAGTGCAAGCCCTTTATTTGTTTGAAATATGATATACAAAACATTCTGTCTTGAACTTTGTTGAATGATTGTGAAGATTTTCGGTTATCTGAGAAAATGTTACAGCATTTGTTAGAAATGTTTTTTTATATATATTCTTCACAAGCTGAGTACAGCTCAGCATTGACTGCTGAGTGAGTTGTGAGGGTACCTGAACTGCTAAGGATTGAGTGCAGACAATCAAGTTGGATTAAAAATAGTTTTATGTACTTAAAGTTCAAAGCTAAACAAAGTCTATATAAGTTATATATATAATTATGTGTAGGCTAAATGATGAATTCACATGGTGGCAACAGGCAGGAAAAATCTGGAATTGTCAGGGAATTTGTATAAAAATATAGAAAAATCAAGGAAAATAAGTATTAGGCTAAATATAAATAATCTAATTTCTCACCTAAACACAAAAATAAAATTGAGATATTTTGTTTTTCTTACGTCAATAAATGTCATTGCTTAGATCTGCATTCTAACATAAGATGGTTTTACACACTATATTTCTCATACTATATTTACACAGTTCCACTAATAATACATGTAAAAAAACACTGAGAAAAAAACGTTTTCAAATGTTTTAGTAGCCGATAATTTGTGATAAAACTGGAAAATATTGTCATCCTCCAATGAAAACTATAAAAGGGGTAAGTCAGGGAAAATGGTAAAATGTATATAAGTTCTGTAGCCCCATGATTCGTTAGTTTCTTGAGTTGTATACAGTGGTGAATACTCATTGTTTGAAGATGGGGATGTACAGCGGAATCTGACTAATTAGAACTTCCGTAATTCGAAATTGTCTTTGATTCGAATTTTTCACCTGGTCCTGTGAATTTTGAATTAAAACAATGTTAAAAGATCGTGGACTGTTGGAATTTTGTTTTGGGTAGTTCGAACTTTTTGTAAGTTTTAATGTACTGTGTAGTATTGTTTTCCTACTTCTAGATGCGGCGCCGTGTTGTTCTATTTTTGGAAGCAGGGGAGGCAAAGTTGGAATGCGGTCAGTACCCTTCTTCACGCCCCTCCCTCTCCCCCTCACACATACCTCTTTGTTTACACGTACAGTTCTGTACTCCGTTAGTCAAGGTCTAACCTCTCTAGAGGTTACATGCACTGTTATTAAGCCTCGTTTATATTGTAACACAACATGTTGGCCAACACGATCCCAACAAGTTGTGTTACAATATAAACGCATTCCAAACTTGTTGGCCAACATGTTGGTGTTGGGAGATCCGGTCAGAGCCAACAAGTTGTGTTGGGCTGTGTTGGATTGTGTTAGATCATTTGTTGAATATAATAAACGACCAACACAACATGTTGGCTGATTTGGGAGGTTCTGCGCATGCCCTGTAGAGTCGAGTCAGTCTCTAGCCTTGGCAACGCACGTGTTTTGTGGCTATACATAAGGCTCCCATAAAGCGTAGAGTTGTAGCAAATTTATATCCCGGAGTCACAATATTTTTCCTTTCAAGTTTACCACGTAAATGAGGATACGGAAGTGTAACTAAGCATTCAAAGTCCACCTATGACATGCGCACAAAGTTATCAAATCCAATTTGCAAATGTAGTTCATTCATTATTCCCATGTACGAACCTTCAATTTGACGTTTAGCCAATAACTTCGAACCCCCTACCGTTTCTTACGTTTTGGTTTTTTCTGCAAGAGTACGCTTCCTGTCAACACAATAAATGAAGAATGGCAAGTAATATGATGTTATCCATGGCTAGAAATGTGTAGTATGATTAAAAACTAGTGGAGGACCCAGGATGTTGGTCCAACAAGTTGGCGACAATAAACGCAGCTCACTTTTCCTCATGTGTTGTCTTCCAGCATGTTGGGTCCAACTTGTTACATAATAAACGAGGCTTTAGTGATTCGGTCGTAGCGATATTCTTGTGACGTGCGAGTTTATTTTGTTTTGTTGGTTAGTACATACTGTACAGTAGTGTGTGTGTGTGTGTGTGTGTGTGTGTGTGTGTGTGTGTATCGTGTCCAAGCCACAGTCCTGTAAACCATTAACTTTGGCCGAAAAAGTAGCGGTGATGAAGGAAGTGGAAAAGGGAATTCCTGGTCTCTTCAAGTTCGAATTATCCAGGTTCCAATGTATTAGAACTCGCTTGATTTATACATATAATATTTTATTGTTTTGGTAGATTGTTTAGTTTCAAAAGTGTGTATTTCTATCTTACTGTACCTTGCACTATAACATATATTTTAAAATAGGACCATAGTGTCATTAGTCAAGGCAAGACTACTACCTTTCAAGGTATATGGGCTTTATTTATACTCCTTAAAATAATTCAATCTTAAACACATTCCGTATACTTAATCACGTGAAATCATCTCAACTAATTTATAAATATAATATTTAATCCAAACAAATCAGTTTCAGAAAATTCTGTAACTAAAGTCAACATTGCCATGAAAATATTTTTTAATTATTATTCAAAATAATTATAGCTTTGACTATGGATCATACAAAGTATGGACTTGTGGATATACAATTTGTACACAGATGGGTCTATTACTGTGAAGTTTATCTTTCACGGACTACGAACTATAAGGTTAGAAAGTATCTAGACTTGGCTTAAGACATGGGGGTCTATCTAGTTATAACCATCATCTTAAAACCAAAGTATTATACTGAGTGGCTACTTGTATCAAGATTGTAAAATACTTTGAGATCTCTTGACTTCCCACAGGTTATTGTTATAGATATCCATGAAGCATTCTCTTGGGAAAACAAAAAATGTCCCTTATAAGGCAACGGTTGTTTTTGCGGCAAATGTTTCATGTGTTATGATTCTCCAGCCAAGGAAAAAAAATCGATCAAAACTTCTTACACTTATTTTATAGAAGCTAGAACATACTTTCAATAGCCCACAAATCATCATACAGCTTGTAGAATGGGTTTTTTAACTACTCATTGACTTAAAAATTGGATGTATTGAGCAGAGTTATTAACTTTTCACTTTCCTTTGACGTATCACTAGTTTGCAAAGATAATCTGTTTCTAACAAGTCCATGACAGATCTGACTGACATTAAAAGGTTAGAATGGACAACTATTGTTTTGCATGAATGCTATTAGGGTTGACGTGACACATGAGCTGGCGATAACATGGCATAAATATGACAGTGGCATACAAGTGACTATACTCACATGGGACTCAAAACACACCAGAATGATTTAGAATCAATTGATTTAGTAATAATGTTTGCCTATCGATGATGAATATATTTTGGCCTTATTGTATTGACTCAAGGTTATTAGATACAATAATAATGATTGCCGTAAACGACGCTTTTGGGTGCATCCTTTCTGGTGAGTAAATTTTAAAAATCCGTGGTGTTTTCAATGTTTTTAAACTGTTAAATATGTATCCAGCAAAAATTCAGTTGTTTTACGGAATGAGTAAAGAAACATTTAATTTATTAATTAGAAAAATTGAGCCTGCGATTTTAAAACAAGATACAAACTTTAGGAAGTGTGGGTCACTTGAAGAATATATTTTAATAACGTTAAACATACATACAAACAATTAAATTAACTAACATGTCCTTGATATGTGACAAAAAGTGGTGCGTCGTTTGACACTGACATGGCTTGTGTCAGGTCACTAATATGTCACACTTCAGTGGGCGCTGACTCACATGTTTACATTGGTTTAACCTGAATATACATCATAGATGCCAGATCACATGTCACGTCATTTTGGTGGGCGCTCCCCCAATCAACCAACTGTTTAGTTAGCTGTTTCACACAATGTGATCGATTGGCTGATCAAATAAATGGCCAACTCAAAGTTGCATTTGTGCACGGGCTGACCCTTCAGGTGCTCAAACCGGGCCCAGTAGCAGGGTTAAAGCACGGGCACCCTTATTGTTGTAATATTTGACTTCAGATGCAGCAAAACTTTATTTGTCTAAGGGGCAGTTAAAAAAAAAGTTTTTGAGTGGCCTGAAGACCATCCCTCGTCAAATGTCTAGAAAATACTTATAGTGGTCTTCATCTGGGATTTGTTTTAAATAAATTCTTCTATAAGCCGTTTGAATTGGTCCTACCCAAACACCCTTTGAAGTTTGAATGCCCTAGAAGATATTTAGAGCCGTTTTCACCTAGAATTAGAGGTTTATTATATAAACTATTTGAAGTGGTATTCCCCCAGCAAATTTTTGAAAATAAAACACCTCTTGAAGATAATTATAAATAATAAATAACACTTTTTTTGGAACTTAAATGCTTCTAGAAGTTACTTAGAGCTTGATAAAAAGCCATCTTTCCACTTCATGCTCAAGAATATCAGAGGGGAAAGAGATACATATAAAGGGGGGAAAGTTCAGTTTATTCCATTCAGGGGAGGGGGGGACATAAGTTATTTACATAAGGGGAATACTCCTTCCTCCCTGTTTCTATACTATTTCTTGACCTTGGTTTATTCGATTTTTTTCAAACCTTTGTTGTCACTTTTAAAAAAGAAAATCCATGTACGAAAATTAGCATGCATTTAATAATTGAAATGATACTCACATAATGAAGTATTTAAATTGAACTTTATTTACTGCCCGACATTCTTTCTGTACTAAATTTAGTTTCAGTACAAAAATAATAGACTCTGTGAAATTTCCAAACACCTCGAAAGGAAGGACAAGACTGGGCCAAATAAATTATATAATGGTGACATACGCCAGTAAATTTCTCCTTAGGAAACCCAGGTGGGCTGGGCATGCGCTGTTCCTTAGTATGGATAGGCATTTTATTGCCTGTAATTCATATTTCATTTTGTAATTTTTTCATCTTTTTCAATTTTTTTAAAACTTGTGAGTCTGGATCTCGATCCCGGACCCTGATACCAATAGTAACCCCCCCCCCCTCCTTCTCGTAGTGTTCATTTACACGGAGCCTATTGTTTGGCCTTTAAACGGCTGAAAACCAGCGCTTAATGTTGGTCTTATGCGTGCAAGACCTTTTTTCTCTGCGGTGAACTTTGGGAAATTGACTGCTGTTTATGAAATCAAATACGAATTATCTCTCACAAGGCACATTTGCAATATTTACGTAACGTTTTATTTTGGACACTTCTTGAGAATATGTACGCCTGATATCACTTTACAATATCCTCTAGTGCAATATCATTGGCATTCTTTTCTCTATAAATCCGGTGCTTAAAATTATTTTAGTAACATTCCACAAATAAGTGTCTCCCACACCACAATCTTTTAGTTACCACCATTTTGAATTGTCTACTTGCATTAGTAAGTTGGAAGGTGACCAACTTTTTCACTTGCAAGTGGACTTATTTGTTAGTAGCTTGTTTGTCTGTTTACAAGGTGCAAGCTGTGCGCGCNAAAAAAAAATGCTTACAATTTAATCGGACTACAGGAGTTTGAATATAAATCTCTTAGAGTTTTTGTGTTTTTTCATAAAAAATTGAAATATACATTAAGTTGAAACTACTACTTAGGTCCATATTAACGCACACTGAAAGTGTAGGGGGGGGGTCATTGTTCCACGTCTTACTATCCATCTAGAATATCTGGATTTTACCCTTATGGAGGAGGGATGAGAAAGGTAAACTTTAGAAAGAATGTAAAAACATTAGCATGGAGAGAGAGAAAGAGAGAGTAGTAAATAATTTATCAAAAAAAGACCTTATTACACCCGACTGTGATTTGAACCCCAACCTACTTATCATTGGCATTCCAGTCTATTTATAGAGTGACGTCATAAGTCTTACGACCACTGTTGCTTAATATTATATTCTTAAGTGTATTTAGTCCTTTCTATCCACTAAACTCTAAGAATACCAACCTCAGAGGTCAAAACGTCTAATACATTAAACTTTCACTATAGGCCCTACTGTAGGGAAGGTCAAAGTTCGAGTCTCAAGTGGATGTACGTTTAATAGACCCAGTCTCTCGCCATGCTAACATGGCTGTACTTTCTCCAACTACCCTAATTAAAACTACCTCATCAATTGAGCCATTAAATGAATTAAATATAAAACGTATTAGCTAAAATAAACTTCAATTAAATAGTGACTATTGAGTTAGTGAGAAATTTGTGCAAACACATTTCCTTTAAATTCTACTTTATTAATTCCTACCCTATTATTGTAGTAAATAAATACATATATGTATAGCCTGCATGGGTGTTAAGACGCCTTGAAAACAAATAATGTTATCATAAAGCGAGAAGGGCACAAGCTAAACACTAGACTATCCACGTATCGAATTAATGAGACTTGGCCGGTTGTTTCAATGTTTTAATTTCAGTCCTCTGTAATAAATCAAGATGCACCAAGCAGTGTGAAAATAGAGGGAGGGTATGTTAATACTGGTCTGTGCCGCTAGGGACCAGCACTGTGTCCACGTCTCGTGATGAATTGCCCGCTCCTGTGCAACGCGCTTTACCTATATACAGGGGCAAAAGTACTGAAGAGATGACCGCACACAAGCGCGTCGAGATGTAGAATAGCTAAAACCCACTATAAGGGACTTTGGTTCAGACCCCCTTTAGGTAAAGTCACATGGTGGTATGCAAGGACAAGACTAAGTGTTTTTAGTGTTAGTCTAGTAATAGTGTAGTTTTTTACTACCCACCTACTTACTTACCACTAAAGCTCTACCCCCGTCATAACATTATTTCTTGTTTGAAAGCACGTCTTTTAAATAGCAAATTCTGCTAATAATACTACAGTAACATTTAAACTACACAAACACTAAAAGCTCATACACTACAAGACATACTTAAATGAGTGTTCACCCACTTACCCGTGATATTTGAAACAAGACTAGGCTTTATCAAAGTTTTGCACCCACGTCGGTAAAATTAAAAGTCGGCAAGATTATCTATCAGTAAGGTTAACCTGCAGGAAGATTATCTAGCAGTAAAGTTAAACCTGCAGGAATATTTGCCAGCAGTAAGGCTAACCTGCAGGAAGATTATCTAGAAGTAAGGTTAAACCTGCAGGAAGATTATCTAGAAGTAAGGTTAAACCTGCAGGAAGATTAGCCAGCAGCAAGATTAACACGACAATTTTACGTTACCCAGCGCCTAAGCGAGTAAGCCTCTTGATAAATCAGAAAATTAATTTTCATCCCAGAAAATCCTCACATGTTAGAGAACCCATTGTTAAATAATAATTTTGCATACATTCAAGACACAGTTTTTGCATTATATGAATCGATTACTTATCTATTTACCCTAAGAGTTCCACCTACTTGAAAGGAAATATGCTCCCACAACAATATTTTTAGAATGACAGTTCTTATTTTTCAAAACCATTAAAACAACCATCAATCATATTTTTTAAATGTCATTACTATCTTATTATAAATATATGTATTTGTTTGAGATGGGTGTGTATATATATATATATATGTGTGTGTGTGTGTGTTTCTTACCATTTACTATGATCTCAGAATTTCGACTGTTCATATTATACGCCAATGAAAATGAGCTATTTCTACCTGTTCATACAATATCCGTAAATTTAGTGCACCAATGCTCATTTTCTAACTATATTTAGGTAGTAATTTAATCAAAAGATGTATTCAGTGTCGGTTTTATCTGAGATCAAAGTTGACTTCCATTCTTGCTTATAATTTAAATTTTATAACTAAAGAAAAATCACGAAACGTTAAAATTGGCTCATGTTTAACGTTTCTTGTGTAAGTATAATTGTCAATGGTCAGAAATATAGATTAAGCATTTATCAAATAAACAATGCCATTTATTTTAACAGAGCCTCAACAAAGTATTTTAAGATACTACTCAAAGATGTATTTAGTGGCTTTCAGGGGGAGGTGGTTAAGGTCACTTTTTCAAAGCTGTAACCGATTTTTTTTTTTCACATAACACTGACCCCCTTTGTGGTCTATTGGTCCGAGCTCCTGGCTACAGATCCGAGTTCAATCCCCGGCGCTTCCAGATTTTTTGTTAAGCAGTGGGTCTGGAACGCGGTAAACTTGGATTCTTGAGGACAAATGTGGAGCTACTTTAATAAAGAAGTAGTGACTCCGGTCTAGAAAACCGAGATTAGCGTCCGAAGCCTTTGTTGTGCTGACCAAATGACACATTCATTCCACGATAGTCGGTACTATCATCGTCAACATGCGGTGGACGCACTATTATGACTCGACTGAGGGTTGAAATCATGGATTTTTTTACATAATACTATATGTATTTTTTTAAATTATTCAACTAAGCGCATCTAGGTAAGGATAAAAGTGTTTATAAAAAATAAATGCACATTATATTATTTGGTGCTGACATATCTGAATTTATTTATTTAACTTTTGTATTTAAAAAATGCACTTGTAAACTCACCATAAATAAGTCCAATGAGAATGAATATCCAGGACCAAATATTGAATACGTGTGCTGTAAATTTAATGCAAGCAATGAAGATGGCACAACCATTTAATATATCATTGTCATTGGCACAACTAAAATGATTTGTATATTAAATTTCCTTTGCTTCATATTAGTGATAGTCACTTCATGGTGTCACAACTGGGCAGATACGTTCCTTTCAAACAAAATTATGTTGGCGATATTGAGTATCTGATTTTATGTGCTTACTAAAAATGATCATATATTAAAATGTGCCATATTTATTAAAAATTATCATATTTTAAAATATGTCATAATTATTGAGATATTTCCAATTTGCTAAGAACACATCGAAGTTATTTCTTTTAAATGTTTCGAAAATGCTAAGGTTATTTTGGGTGTCAACACCAAAACGAAAGAGGTTTGACCATCGAGCTTGACATTTTGGAACTTTTCACACCCCTAGTGGTTTCAATGCTTCAAAATGATCATTTTCATTATAAATACAACAATGGGAGGAACTTATATTTAAGTAGGCAGTCCTTAAGGTGTGATCATAAAAATTTCGAATTAACGACAGTATTTTTGCAGTTTTTAAAGCAAAATATTTTTCTAAAAATTAAATCAAATATTTTTCCAGTAGAAACATAAAGTTTAATTTTCTTCACATATTAACCTAAACAGTTTTATAACATCTGTCAAGGGTGTCCTATAATTTGAAAAGTTTCTCATCATATGCTAATATGCTCATGACAAATATTCAAGAAATTTTGAGATTACTATGTATAGAAAATTAAACTCTATGTTTCTACTGTAGCAATGTTTGATTTATTTGGTCGGAAATAATTATTTGCCATGAAAACTGAAAAAAATCCTGAACTATTATCGTGTCGCCTTCCATCCCACCATGAAGAATAAAAGTAATAATAAAAGTTTCATGTTTATTATTTGTCCTTTCCTCTTTTAAAATTATCACTGCACAGAGACTAGGACTCTTTTCTCCATTCTATATATTCTTCCAGGTTGAGGCTTTATAAGTTGAACTCTGTAAATAAGGAATAATGGCTTTATCATGAGGGAATAGGGTGGGTCGCACCTAACTGCACCCCCCCTACCCTTTATCCCGGTCCTCTGGACGAGTAGTCTTCACCGCAAAGTCAGTCAAAAGCTTCTTTAAAGCTCTTGGAACACCTCCCTGTTCTAGGACAAGCCTGTCTTGATCAAGATTTGAGAGGTAAGCTGAACTCTTGTTGTTGGTCGCTGCCTGCTCTTTTTATGTCACAGCAGAGGTGTGTTTAGAAGGGCGGGGAACCTTTGTGATCCCTCACAGGAGATGTTCTTAACGATAGTTTTTGATTCCGTATACATTTTTTTATTTGAATGTGTGGAAAAATATAAAAATATTATTCCGTATTTCATAAAAGATTGATTCGTTCAAATATCATCTTTCTTTTCTAAATAGAGAAAAAGGATTTGAATATAAAAGGAGGAACATTAATAAATATTATGCGTGTGTTATTTGAAATTTGGTTTATGACTTAGGTTTTGGAATTAAGAAATATGTAATTTATTATTTGTAAGTTATTTACGCGCTAGTGTCGAGAAAATGTGTAGAGTGCTAACTCTTTGAGGCCATATTATTCCATACGAATAAATAGTTGTAAAGACCAATACAGCTAGATACGGCTTTTCAACGAAGTTCTATCACAAACTACAAGAAAATTCTTATTTGTTTAAAATGTGTATACTTTTAGCACTAGAATATATTCCTCAAGAATAAGGAAAGAGAGTTTATATAATCATATTGACTAAAATATCTGCCGAGTTTAATCAAAACATATTTCAATTGATATGTTATCCAATCGTAGAAAATAATTTATGATGTTTTTTATTTGAAGTTATATTGTTATTATTTGGATCTTATAAGAAGTTCAACTAAAACCTTTATTTAAGGTGCTGAGAATGACCAAACCCGTGAATATATATATATATTTTTTAAGACAAAGCTGGGCTTACATTACTATTGTATAGAACAAAATTTGTAGAGTAAGTAAATTCAATATTACTATTTCATCAAACCACTAAATAACATTTTCTTTAACTTGTAATAGACTTAACAGTTTTCACGTGCGTATCATTTTAAAAAAACTTTTTATATATTTGTTTAGGACACAATTTTGCATCTCTTGATTAACTAACTTTTGGTTCTAAAATAAAGATTTTAGAGAACCTCCCATAACATTTTTATATAAAAAAAAAGCGTATTTATTGAAGTTTATCAAGGCTTTACAGATATATATAGTAAAACCATCAATAAATGTGTCCCTATTAAATCCCATTATTAGAGAAGGTTCAAAACAAGTTTTAGAGTTAAAGTTTACTAATCAAGATATTAAAAACTCTTTCTCAACAACAAAAAGATATAGTTTAAAACTATTTCCTAATCGTCGGGACGCACTTAAACAAGAGAAACGTGACTTGTTACGTATTTCCACGGGTCATCTCCTCCACAAAGCGCTCCTCCCTTTGAAATGATACAGAGCAAATCCACCACAGTTTATTGACCTAACTGAGTTAACTTCAACCTAAATTTACTCCCGACACAAGACTGCTGAGAATGTAAGATATTCCTCTCATCTTCGTGACGACACAACACTGCTGAGAATGTAAGATATTCCTCTCATCTTACGTGACACCCCTCATCCCCTACTCTGTACCGCCCCCTCATCCTTTTGACTGGCACGAGGGGTATAAAAGTTACATAACAGATGTGACGACTATTTACAAACTTTGAAGTTTTGGCTCAACAAAAAAAGACAGAACTTGAAGATGTTTTTACTGGCGTAAGTTGGGTGGTCTATTCTAAACGTTACGGATTATAAACTTGACTAAAGAGATAATGTAGCTAAGGGGGGGGTGTTTTGGGAGAGAAGAGATGAAAATGTCCATGGTTTGCTCGGTTTAGACTTGTCGTACAGGGAAAACCGCCAAACTTTAGGTTAAAAGATACTTCATCAACTCTCTCGTTGACGTAAACACATGCGTACAGTTTCAAATATGTCATTATTTTGTTGAATTCTCCAGGAATTATTTAAATAAAGAGAGCAGGGAGTCGAACTGAAATACTTATCGGTCCTGGTTCAGGTTCTGTTTCTTCCCATCATCTGGTTCTGGTTCCAGTTGAAGAAAAATAATAGCTCTGGTTCTTTTCTGTTTATAATTAGGTTCCAGTTCTTTTAATTTTTCATTTCATAGCTATAATACCAATACAAAATTCTAAAATAGGAAAATAGGTTAAAAAAAACAATTAACAACAAAATAAAAGTTATTTAAATAAATAGTGCAAAGATATATCATAATTCAAAAGCTAAACAATTGCCCAACTTGATTATTATTTGAAAATGAGATTGTTTTATATATTTTTATCAGTTACATCTAAAAAAAAACAAGCAGAATAGGTATAATCTTCCGAAATAGTTGCATCTCATTTTCTTATTAATAATAAAAAACACTTTTTTTCTATTTGTATTTACACTTGGAAAAAACGTGCAATACATTAAATAAGTTTGTTGCAGCCAATCCAGCTGGTAACCATTTCGTAAAGTTAAGGAAATTGTGAGTATGATTTTTAGTGTATTTGTTTAAAAAATGATTAAATTTGTCTCTGAGTTATGTTTATGTATAAAAATAATATTTTAGGCCTCTACTAACAGGATATAAAAATATTGTTTTACTAATATTCTTAATTTGATATGTTGGTACTTTCTTGAAGTCCTTAATTTGTAGACACAATAAAAAGAAGTAAATTATCTTACAGGATTACAACATATACTTTATCTAAATAAATCTTCAAATTTTAACATTGATGTTATGTCCCTGTCATACTTGAAGAAATTCTACCTTGGATATTATTAATTTCGCCCCATCTATCAAATGATTTAAACAATTAAATATTAATCAAACCCTAAATAACTTCTGTACAGCACACAATTAACACAATCGTTCGTCGGACTACTCATAAATTGATATTTGAAGGCAGAGAATGAAAAGACTCGTGGCCTCCACCTCCCTTTTACTCCTAATTATAAACTTGTCAGACAACACATTCTGGAGTATTTCCTTAAAATTAACCCTACTCATACTTTCAAAATAAGTAAATAACTTTTGTCTCACTTTGTATTACTAAACATCCAGGCTATTCTCTTTTTTTTCAGTAGATATTCTGTGTCTCGAAAGGTCCATTCCTTTGGCAGTGAACTTAGACCGCCAAAGTGCTCTCTCTGTCTTCTGCCTTCTACTTCAGCTTCCAGAATTTTCTTCTTTCCTTAAATTCATCTAGTATTTAAATCCTCCTTTTCCTAAGCCCCTCTTTACTTCAACCTTTCCTTCTATGACGTTGTGCATAAAATAGTTTCTCCTAAGGATGTATCCGATCCAGTTTGCTTTGCTATCCCCTACACATTTAAATTATTTTGCTTTAATCTGTAAAATTTAGGATGTATTTAGATAAATCTACGTAAATAAAATGCGGGAAAACATTTAAGAAAAAAATTATCCTCACTACACCCTTCCGGGAATTGAACCCATAGTTTCCTATCACTGTTAAATCAAACTATATGAGTCTAGCATTTATCTCATGTGCCCGCCAATACAGGTGTTATTAACCTAAACTCACTGATATTCACTAGACTTAATAACACGTTATGCATTAATGTAGATGTATAAAAATAG
The DNA here is from genome assembly GCA_902151455.1 of Timema bartmani. Classification (NCBI taxonomy): domain Eukaryota; kingdom Metazoa; phylum Arthropoda; class Insecta; order Phasmatodea; family Timematidae; genus Timema; species Timema bartmani. The sequence continues at coordinate 148,239 of CABFWB010001478.1, forward strand.
TAGCACATGTCAAACTTTCATTGGAGGAACCATATCTGATATCTTTACAAGTACTATATTTATTCCATGTAGTTATATCTACGTAAATCTACGTGATATGAAGCCACCACGACTGATGGTTATTATCAGAAGTTATAAAATTATATTAATAATATACGTGAAATATTATAATTGTTGACCATGAAAAATTAAACTTTTATTTTTTAAATGTGTTATTCAAACTAGAATCCTACTGTTCATATAAAAATGTGTTATTGATATAATAAATGTTTATATTCACCATCATCCATACAGGCTAAAGAGGATCTACCTAAAGGTTGTGTTGCACGGAACTATACCTCAGTTTTAGCTTATGTGGTGCTGACTGACAGTTCACAGCTGACTTCTGACAGTCAACATTTAGGTATATACCTAAATTTTGACTGTCAGAAGTGACAACTGCTAAAGACATGTTTTTTGCAGATCATATGGTTCGGCGTAGGGATACATAATTTGGTCTGGTAGCTTTTCAAAGCCGTCAGAAGTCAGCTGTGAGCTGTCAGTCAGCACCACATAAGCTAAAACTGAGGTATAGTTACTAGTTTCTAGTAAAATCAATGAACTAAGCATTGTGTGAACCCTCAATTAGCGACTAGTGCTCAAGTATCCTCGTGTGAGCCCCACTAAATAGCGCTAGTGCTTCAACAAGCATCTCAAAACATCAAGCATTACACCCACATTCGACATTTCAGCACAACAAGCAACTGCTGTACTCGCCGTAGTTTAACTATCCCCATGTGACACAGGCTTAAGAGGCCGTCCTTAAAATTACGTAAGGATTTTTTAAAGATTTTAGGCCGCTCCCTTTCTCCGACTTAAGGGATTGTAAGATTTTCCGTCACCGCCCCTCTACCCTCTATCTTACGTAATTGTTTATGATTTTCTAAGTTAAATTAATTATTCATTTAATTATATTTAGACTAAAGGATTGGTAACAAAGCGAGGGATATAAAATTTTAGAATACTCTAATTGCAGTAAAATTAGGTGTAACACATCACAGGTAAATGAAAAAAAAAAGTGAAATTTTATAATTAATATATATATTTTCTGATAAACATATGTGTTTCCTTATATTTTGTCTCACTATAAAAATTTATTAAAAACCTTACGTAAAATGTATTTCCCTTCATAGGAAACCTAAGAAAATATTTAAACCCCGTCCACCCCAACAAAAAACCTACGTATCTTAAGGACAGTCCCTAGCCAAACCTCAACAGTAACAGTGTGTCCTTCTCTACTTATTATGACGTCTTTGTTGCACTTAATCTAGGAGATGTGTCTTCTCGCCCGCGCAGAATCAACTGCCAGGAATCTCTGGGAATATTAAAAGAAAGTCACTTGCCGTTGGCTTCATTAAGATTCCATCCCACATAACCCTCCAGATTATTCTCGAGTTTACTTAGTCTCTTGTTACGTGTCTGGGTGATAAAAAAATGTACGTGCACTTTGAAAGGTTTATTTACGTTCCAACTCGTTTGATAGGGGAGCCCCGACTCGTTTCTTCCTGTCCTAAAATAGACTCCGGAATGTGTAGGAAGTGAAGTTAAGTTTGGAATATCATCTTAAACAGATACTTTTAAAAAATCAATTTTTTAAATTGTTTTATTATACTAAAAGCTTGTTTTTTGAGTTTGATTATTGACAAAGAATTGTTGTTTTTTAATTCGATGACGCTTTAAGTAAAACTTTATACTTATGAGATTAAAGCAAAAGGTTTTAAACCTAGATCTAGCTTCCTCTATCAAATAAAGTTATATTTTGATAATGTCTTGATAGAACATTTTAAGATAATGAGGGATTTCTTTATTGGGTTTTATGTAATCTATCATTCATTTTTTTTTAAATTAAACTTAAAATACAAACTTTTTTAAATGGTCAGAACTTATACCTACATTTTGGTGAAAATGATATTTAAAAATAACAAACCATTTCCCAAAGAATTTTCAACTTTTCATACTTTGTTTACATCCCCGTGGAAACCCTGATCTATGCATGAGGGTGTATATTGTAGCGCAGGGCTCACGTGACCTGGGAGGGTTGTGGGCCGTTCCCACGTCACCGTGTGAACCGCGAGTTCTTTTAACGATACTGGAGTGGATTGCTGACTAAACACGAATGAAAATGCACACGGAATATTCAGGGATTTGATTATAAAAAATAAAACAATATATACACTGATTCAAATACAATTAAATGAACAACTAAACAAGTAATTTAATTAAATAATCACAATTAACTCTTTAAATTAATAAACTAATAAGAACACATGAAAATAGAAGTAAATTAAATAAACAAATTATCAACTATAGAGTACATAATAACTATTCAAATATTAAAAGTAACAAAAAAAGTATACTATTAACACAGTTCACAATTTAAAAAAATTAAAGTCTACGTCACCCGTCCACTTAACTGGCCGCTGGTCCCCACACACGGTACACACTGCGATGACTCGCGATACACGAACTATTAGACTCCCCGACCCACTCCCGGACACGCTAGACCACTCCTGGACACGCTAGCCCACTCCCGGGCACGCTAGCCCACTCCTGGACACGCTAGCCCACTCCTGGACACGCCGGTCCACTCCTGGACACGCTGGTCCACTCACTTCACTATCCACAACTCGGACACGGCTATCGCTGGCCGTGTATGTTTAGGGTCACAGCTTGGGGTTTGGAATCCTCTATTTCTAGAATACCGGGCTATTTTCCAGACGTTAGCCGTTCCCTCCCTCCTGTCCCCTACAATCATTCTTTGTTTACATCACCAAGTGGTTTTGAGAAATGAATAGATAGAGGGCTGGGAGAGGGCTGGTTTTAAAGTTCTCATCGTGGCGTGGAGGGGTAAAATATACGTTTTGTTTCGAATTTAACACCAAAAGCTAAGAATCTATGTAAAATGGCAAGCCTTTGACGACTAAGCTTTTGACTAGAAAGTTGATTGAGAATAATATACACAGTTGCAAAAACATTTAGAATGGAGGAACCTCTCTGCCCACCAATGAGCATAACAAAACAATCAATTTCAATTTTTAAAGACCTCTATGAGACATATTATATATATCGTCCATGAAATGGCAATATGTCGTAACCCACAAATTTGGCAAAATTGAGATTTTATTATTTTTAGACTTGTGGGTAACCCACAAGTCTAAAAACAATAAAATCTCAATTTTGCCAAATTTGTGGGTTACGACATATTGTCATTTCATGGACGATATGATTACAGCTCAGAAATTATTGGTTTTATAAAAATATACTTCAATTAAATTGAAAATGCTTGTTTGTGTAAAGTACTCTCAAAGTGATTTTCATGGGAAACAAGCGCTACCATTTTGTTTATTAAAGAGTGCCCAGATACAAAATGTAATCAAAATTATTCTAACGGATTTCTAGAAAATTGATTATTTTCTCCCTTATTGACCTTCATTGAACTATTAGGGTTATATATATATATTTCAAAAAATTCCTCGGGAAACCTTATGAAAGCCCTAGATACCAAGTTTTATCCCAATCGGTAGAATGGTTTCGGCTCAAGACTGAGAGACAAACACAGACAGATAGCATCGCAAAAACCAATTTTTCGGTTTCACTGGGTCATGAAACGTCGACACTATTTATTAAAATCTGATTTAGTTTGGTTTTTTTGTCTATCACAATACTTCTTTCTCCAAGAGATCAAGAAAGATAAAAAAAAAAGACTCTTGTTAAATACACTACATCTCTTGCTCTGTGAGCTCGAATTTAGACCAACCTTCATTTAAATTAAGGATGAAATACTATTCTTATCTTTAGCCTTAGCTCCTCCTCCCATCATCCTTGAAGTCTATTGTGCTTTTTTTCTCTCTCTCTCTCTGCAATTCATCTTAGACGTTATTCTGCTCGCTCACTACTGTATAACGAATTTAAACTCTGGCGGTGATTAATTAAACATTTACTGTTCTCCCGCTTAAATACCTAATACACGCAACTACCCCCCCCCCTCTCATACTACCCATAATGCCATTTTAATTGCCACCATTATAAATCTTGTCGGCCTGCCTGCCATCTTCAGTCGACGTTCAGAACTTATACATCTCACGTAATTTGCCAGGAGGGCTTTTACTGACTTCTGAGTATTAAAGAAAAGTTTTATAACCTGAAGTAACGTTATCGTTATCGTTATCGTTATCGCTTTTCTTTCTTTCTTGTCTTCCTTCATTGCTCATGGTTTCCTTGTACATTCTATTTTTTGGTTTGTCTAATTATTTTTTTCGCCTTATTTTAGCAACTACCCAGTCCGCAAACAAACAAATAAATCAAATTAACGTTATCTTGAATTTTTATGCTTGTGTTGTACATTTTTTAAACTTATTCAGGGGCGTATATTTATCATGAAATCAGTTTAAATACGTGGTACGGTTTACTGCGTGGACCCTTTACCTATAAATTGAGATATTTGCTTAAAACTTGTTAAAATACGTGGAACGTAATAATATACATTGTTGCAGAAACTTTCCACCAAGAGCTTAAATTAAATGCTATGCACTGTTACAGAAACATATTGAGAAAAAATTAACCCATCCGTTTACCAAAGAGCATAACAATCATTCCCCAAGACCTTAAATTAAAAAAAATATTTTCCAACATCATGTTTTTTTATAAAAATGTATCAATTTCAAATAAAGGCTATTTTATTTTAATAGCAGATTCTACTACAAATTGTATCGCAAAGAGCTGCATTGTAAGGCGTACTCTCGCAGTAGACTGGACTGCCGCTGACGGGTAGATCGAGGTTTGAATCTCGGTTGGGTGTATTGAGGGTGGTTTTCCAAAATGGTTTTCCACGCAAATTTGGATACATTTCCTCTAAATATAACCTTCCTAATCCCTAAAACCATTAGCATAATTAGTAACTGGGCATACAACCCAAACGGGTAGTAAGATGCAGTGATTAAAAAAATGCGGAAAATGTTCTATGACCATTAACAGAGCTATATCGAGGCTTTAAGAAATAGTTGCTGGTTTAATTAAATGATGTCATCAATTCTCAACTTCAACTATTCTAATTAGAATGATTATATTATAAGTTTAACTGTTATAATTTGATGACGTGATATTGCACGAGGAATAACTTTTCAGGGATTTAATTACTAATAATAGAAATATAAAGTACTCTCAAAGTCATTTTCGTGTAAACATGAAAATTTCCATTTTGCTTATAGTGTTAAACAATACCTGAATAGTAAGTTTAATAAAAATCGTTAGAGCCATTTTTGAACAGATCTGATTTTTCTCTTTCACCCCTTAAGTAAGCGATCTATCCTTAATTTTTGGGTTGGATAGAAAATTACAAAAATCCCTCTGAGGAACCATATGAAACCCCTAGATAACAAGTTTTAGCACCGTCATTAAGGTTTCGGCAATAGTCCCAGTAAAAGACAGACAAACTGCATTGCAAAAAATACTTTCAAATTATATTTGGATTTTTTTGACGATCACAATACATTTTCTATCCAAGGGGTGCGGTAAAGTTAAGATTTGTTCCCAAGCATATATAAATATTTTATATTCAACACAAGCATACAAATATTTTTTTAAATTTATTTAGCACCACGTCTTACTACCCGTTCGGGTTATAGGTTTAGCATACAAATAAAGATACATTTAATATTTTTTAATTTAATTGAGGTATTTAACGTGCACTTTCTGAACCGACTGATTATAACATCATTGTCGGGCATAATAAGAATGGTTTTTATAAAAATGATTTTTCATTTCCCCTCCATACAAATGAAGGTACACTTCCTCTAAATATAACCTTTCCTATTAATAGAACCATTACAGTAATTATAACATAAGCGTATAATCCAAACGTATATTAAGACGTGGTGCTAAAAAAAAAAGAGAATACACCATTAATCACGCGTTTTAAGACAAAATCTTTGAAAAAACATAAATTTTACTTGATTTAAGTCATTTGGTCAGTGATCCAAAACCTTTCTGGTAAAAATGCATAATATAAAAAAAACTGCATCGCAATCAGTTACGCGGTTCCAGAGATCTTATGCAACAGAAATACCGTCAAAGATACATACAGACTTAAATTTTATTTTATAAGTATTATTTAACTTATATATTTATGTGTATGTAACTATATATGTATTGATAGTGAATTTAACATTGTTCATGTGGTTAAGGTTGTTGACCTCAAAATAGATGAATTTAAAAAAAAAACATTGCGGTGACGTGTTCACTCTAATACCCTAGTTACAGCTTTTTAGGTTTGGCGTTAACAAACACACATTCACGGACAAACACACATTATATTTTATTAATTCCCTATATGATGATGAAAACAAATCTTTTCGTTTGTACAACTTTATGCCCATAAAAAGTTCCTGAATATTAGGTGTACTCTACACTGAGTCAACTTACACAGAAGGATACGGGGACAATGGATTGAGTACATATACAGAGTTATTCTGTGTCCAGGCAATCAATGACTGTGAAAAAATAACCCTACCCTCGAAGGTAAAATCAAAAGTATAACTAAATCTACAAAAATAAATTAGAACAATGTTCTAGAGTGAATCTTAAATTTGAATTCCAAATTTAATCCTAGGAAGGAAAAGGGTGTGTAGATAATTATCTGACAGCAAACAAACGTTCAGTTATATTAAGTAAAAGAAAAATATGCATCAATTATATAAGAATCTTTACATCAAAAACTCTTTCTTTAAATTTTTAGTAGGAAAAAAAACTTTTGCTTTATTACAAATTTATTGTTTTAATTTTATCATATTAAATAATTTGAGTAATTTTAACGCATAGTTACTAACGATTAGTTAATTAACCTCCTCATAATTAGACCCTCTAACGCAACGTTTTTCAACCGGTGTGCTGAGTTGTACTGGTATGCTGTGAGGGGTCATACGGTATGCCGCAGCAGTTTTGTAGTAGGGGGGAGGGGGGGCAGGAGATCTAAGAGAAGTCCGAAAAAATTTGAGAGCCAAAAATAAATCTTTTTAGATCCATGATCAACAATATTTTTTTTAATAACACAATTATTATAATTTTACCTATTTATCTTTTAAACACTATCTTGATACTTGGTTGGTTTTTTTTAATGATATGATCTCGCCATTGATGTTGTGACTTGACAATTTTAGTGCCTTGTTCAGTGTGCCGTGAGTTTAAAAAGGCTGAAAATCGCTACTCTAACGTGAATGTCTGTACTTTATTGTTCATTAATAATTCTAATGTTTTGACAAATAATACAACATAAACCATTTTGTTCTGTAATGTTTTTTTAATTTATTTGAGACCCTAGCATTTCAGCATCAAGGGAGTTTCACTTGCATTCTCCTGAACGGGGAAACAACATTAGGAGCAATATATTCTCATTGCGTTTGGACATATTGCAGCCACCATAAATATTGGCATGTATGTAACGTAACCTAACCTAACCTAACCTAACCTAACCTAGTTTACAAAACCTAGCTCCTTGGATGTAAGAAATGGGACAGGCTCTAGACCAGGGATAGAGAAACTTTTCTGACCAGTTTCCAGTTAAGAACTACAGTCTGGTGTGCCAACTTTTATTTAAGTTTTTTAAATGATTATTTATAAAATCAGAAATTAATTAATATTAAGTAATGTAATGAATTGCTCAGATCATATTGCAAATATTTTAATAATGCCTAAATTTTAAAAAGGAAAATTTATCAAATTTTAAAATTGAGTGTCTCAGGACATTGTTATTTTCAACAACTTAAAAAACATTTAAAGTTACACCTTTAGTGAGAAAAACGACGATAAATTAATATACAACTGTGTTAAACTCAGAAAACATACTTAATAATTTTGATATTATTTTGAATAATGTTTTCGTATTTGACTAACCAAGATATTTATGTTCGGTTCATAACTTGTCTTCACAGCACACAGGATGTACCTAAGTACGAGCCAAGACGATTTATAACCGTCGGCTTCACAAAGTTCATCGTAACATGACATTGAATGGCATGGCTTTCGTAATATTATTGACTTCAAAAATGTATACCACTTTGGGAAAAGTTTAATCTAATGTTTATTTTAATTTTGACGTGCCACCCAAATTGTGTTCTCTTGCCATAGATTTGCTCTCCCTGGTCTATACTCAAAACCCACGAACAAATCTCCATCGGCCGTAAACCCCACTTCACCTGCTATAAAGATGTAATTTCAAATAACGTTTAACATGGTATGAAGAGAGACGTTTGAATTGTCTGTTATAAAGAATCCTCTTATTCTTTACGAGTTTGGCTAAGTAGTAGTTCGAAGGGCAATATATAATAAAACTCCCTTTGTTTTTTTTAGAATGACAAGAAATATTATTTATTTTTTGTGCTTCACATCTGAAACAATTATTTTATTCTAATAGGCTCTACATATACAGGAACAAATAAACGTAAAGTTTTGTGTTGATAATAAAGTGGTGGCCAAAAAGACCTGAACACATTTGTTTTCTTGCTCATTTTTTTTGTATTCCACTCAATTCGTGGCTAGTAAATTATGATACCTTTAACTTATGTCATTGTTTCTAATATTACTTTTAATGCTAAATACAAATCTGTTGTTAGATTTTCACTGTCAAAATAGTTGTTGTGGTACAGCTATCTGAACACCAGAAAATGTAAATTTAATTGAGGTTTCATGCAATCATCAGGAAATAAAAACTTAAATTTATTGATATTTAATATAATCTTCAATTTTAAAAATCAGACAATAGATTGAACACATATCATTAACACTGTTGCTTGTCCATATGAATGTTTAAACACCAATATCTTATGGGTGATAGCATGGCCGGATTTAAAGGGAGGTGACATGGGCTTCAGTCCAGGGGAATCCCCCCCCTACCCACACTAAATGGCAATTTGTGTTATTTATTATATTAGTGGTAAATTTGTTTTGGCCCAACCAAACCAGGAAGGGTTATTAATGGTAGTAAACTTTTACAGTTATATTATTTTACAGCATTTAGTGTTCAGATTTGACTAGATATACAGAGTGTTTCAAAAATCTCTGCCCAAACTTAAGTCACATTATCTGTGGACAGAAATAAACAGAAAACCTAGTAAAAATGGTCCGTTAAATTCCTCTTGTTTCACTAAGTGAAAGTTGAGGTCAGACGCAACAGCGCCGGGAGTACGCAGCCGTAAGTACGTCCGTGTACAACAAGTTGCATATCACTATAAGGGCAGGAGTGCCCAGCAGCGAGCAAAGAAAGTGTCTGAATGGTGAGCGCGCATCAAATGCAACCGACGGATACTGTTGTGGCGAAGTCTACCCATGATGTACCCCCTAGTAATATGCAATATTTTGTACACATACGTGCTTACAGATGCGTACTCCAGGTTTTGTTGCGTCTAACATACACTTAGTACTACAAGACGACTTTTACGGACTTTATATTAAACTAGCGGACCCGACAGGCGTTGTCCTGCCCGAACGTTGGCTTTTCGTTTGGGTGGCATAATTGATTTCGATAATAAAA